>SJYA01003499.1:3029-18677 GCA_006410615.1 Neotragus moschatus
GGCACTCCTTTGCAGTATCCTAACATATCTGTTGCCTCAGAAGATTTATGTGAAGGGGACCAAAATATCACCCCAAATTATGCCTCATTGGCGTAAGGATTATTTTAGGCTGATTATTTTTAAGAAACAGCAGACATAGGAAAAACTCTGAAAACTTAGTAGAAGCTATTCTTTTGTACTAGATATTTGCATTTATAAGGAAAATCTCCATTTGTAAGGGTGTCTCCCTTGCTGTACTAGGAAGAGAAAGCGGACTTTACATTTCTAGAATCTCTTGTTAATGCAGAGGTCAAGGACTTAAATCTGCATAGCAGCCTTTACTCTTGTTTACTGCGCTCTTCCTGATCACCTCCTATAACTGGGGCCCCTTCCTACAGCCCTCAACATCTTGTTTTGTCTTTAGCTGGAGATGGTATTTAAGATGATGGCTTGGACTGTTTCAGGAATTATCAGTTTTCTTGGGTCTTTCCCATGTATACAGGAGTGAAAAGTGTTATTAAAATTCTGTTTTTCTCCTGTTAATCTGTTTCCTTATTATATGGAGTTCTCAGCCAAGAACTTAGAAAGGTAAAGTGAAAATTATCTTTCCATTCCCATATATGACAGAGTTCTATTTTTAAATTAAGAAGCAGTTATCGGAAAGTTAAGTTGTCTAGATGACTGGAAAGTGATTATTTAAAAAAATTATTTTATTGAAGTATAATTGATTTGTGTTAATTTCTGCTGTACTGCCAAGTGATTCGGTTATACATATGTGTATGTGTGTGTATACACATATATATTTTTCATAACTTTTCCATTATGTTTTATCACAGAATATTGAATATAGTTCCATGGACCTCATTGTTTATCCATTGTATATATAATAGTTTGCATCTGCTGGTCCCAAACTCCCAATCCATCCCTCCCCTGTCCCTGTTCTCCTCCTTGGCAACCAGGAATCTGTTCTCTATGTCCATGAGTCTGTTTCTAAAAATAAAGAATGCTTCATGAATTAGCCTGTCATCCTTGTGCAGGGGCCATGCTAATTTTCTTTGTATTGTTCCAGTTTTTAGTACATGTGTTGCCAAAGCAAGCAATTGCTGAAAAATGATTCTCAATCTAGAACATTATTTCACAAATACTGTGTGGTCCAGTGACCACCTGCATAAGAATTTCCAGTGCCTATAAAATCCAAATACTGGGGTCTTATCTCAAACCAAAGCAACCAAAATCTTTTGGAGTAGAGTTCAGAAAAGGAAATTTTTAAAAGTTGTACTAGGTAAATCATACATACACTAAAATCTGAGTGGTCAAAGTTGTGCTTTACAATGCTGGATGAGATCTTTAACAATTACCTTATAGATTTGCTTTGTAGCAAGTTGTGAATTGTGAGCCTGCTCAAACTGTTGGACTTGTCTGCAAGCTAATAATGTGATGATTTATTTAATGATTTGCTCATCTGTTTGGATGCTGATGTCTTTTTATCTGTAAGATTGTGCCAGCTGGTTCTGACTAGGGATTATTACATGAAATGCTTTGTTTGTGTTGAAATGTCATTATATTAATGATATTTAGTTATGTTTATTAGCACTTCATATTTTATATGTGAACATGTTCTGCAGAGTTACTAGTATTTCAAAGGTTCCAAGTATAATTTGAGTACTTATTAATTTAAAATTTGACACTTCTAATAGAGTTAATATGTTTGCTTTTATTTTGACTCCTAGTATTGAGGCAAATAGTGACTTTTTCTCTTGAACTATTCATTCTGTTCCCCTGAAGCATGTAGTATACCAGGTATTTCTCCAGAAAAGATGGGTTTGTCAGGCGAGTGTATTCTCCTCAGTTCTGTCTTGTCCCAACAAAAATTTGAAGCGATGGATGTTAGAGCCTTCTACTTGTGATAGCTCTCAGACAGACCATGTCCATAGCTCTCGGATCTTGGACAGACCATGTTATAGCTCTTAGACAGATCAGTGTTACAGCTCTGTGTTACAGATCTATTTTATTTAGAAAATAGCAGGAAAATCCATCCTCGAGGCATGAGCGCATGCCGACCCAAAGACACAAAGAGAAGAGAGTGGGGGAGTGCGCCAGCATGCAAGAGAGAGAGAGACCGACCCCTGGCCCTATGGCTCCTCTTTTAATATGCTTTTTCCTTCCCCTGGGCCTGCCCTATATAAATTGGGCTAGCCAGGAGTGCTCTTTGTTCTATCTGAGGTCCTCTGCTCCTCAGACCTTCCTTTGTTCTATTTTCCGGGCTTTTCCTTCCTTATATTTTAGCCACTGCCTTTCTGGACTCCTGTTTGCTATTCTAACTAGCTAACATTCCCTCCTCAAGAGATGGGAGGCCCAATTCTTTGGGAATAGGAGTGTCGAGGTCTTTCTGGCTACTTCCTGTTGAACTGGGATGGTGAGGGGCATTGGGCCTCCCCCTCTTGTTAGTCTCAGGCTTCAGAGTCTTTACAGTGGTGTCCATCTAAGGGTGAGTGATATTTTTCATGGTTGGCTATAGTTTTATATCTTTGTTGAACTGGCACTGCACTGTTGTAGCTTGTTGACCTGGGCAGAGACATAACAGACTAGACAATTGACAGTACATGGAACAATCATAGGTAGCATCAACATGGCATAACAAGGACTAGCAGGGGCATTAGCCAATTCCAAATTCCCATCACCAGGATGGCTCAAGTCCATCCTTGTTCAGGGATCAGAGTATCTGTCTCCTCTCTGTTTTGGAGGACAGTCCCAACCAAGCTGTGTTGGCTCTTTAGAGCTGTTCTGAGAAATCTTATTCCCAGAAACTAGATTTTGGGGATGTTTATTAGAATGGCATTCATTTATAGTTCTGAGTAGGTATCTGAGATCTCCCAGGGGCTCACAGGTATAAGGTGTCCTCTTTTGGTTTTTTTTCATGACTCGTGAGTAGTGAATCCAGGAGTCATGTCCTGGTACCTTGACTGCTGTGGGGGTAGAAAGTATTACACGGTAGGGCCCCATCCATGTGGGCTGGATTGAGCCTTTGGGGATCCATCTTTCCAGAATTTAATTAGGACTTGAGTCCCTGGAACACATAGTGGTGACTCCTTAGAATCTTTTGAGTCCTGGTTCACATCCCACAAGTGTATATCCTGTTGGAGTTGCCCAATGACCATGGTATAAGACTGGAGGGTCTAAATCTCTGAATCTAGGAAGAGGTCATTGACATAAACAAAAGATCTCCCATATAGCATCTCATAAGGACTGCTGCTGCTGTTGCTGCTAAGTCCCTTCAGTCGTGTCTGACTCTGTGCGACCCCATAGATGGCAGCCACCAGGCTCCCCTGTCCCTGGGATTCTCCAGGTAAGAACACTGGAATGAGTTGTCATTTCTTTCTCCAATGCATGAAAGTGAAAAGTGAAAATGAAGTCACTCAGTCGTGTCTGACTCCCAGCGACCCCATGGACTGCAGCCCACCAGGCTCCTCTGTCCATGGGATTTTCCAGGTAAGAGTACTGGAGTGGGGTGCCATTGCCTTCTCCTCATAAGGACTAAGACCAACCTGTTCCTTAGGAGCAATACGGGTGTGGAGGAGAGCTATTGGTAAAGCCTCCTTCCATACCAGGGAGGTCTCCTGGGTTATCATTTTTATTGCTGATTTTAAGAATTGGTTGGCTCTTTCTGCTTTTCCTGAAGACTGAGGCCTCCAGGCACCATGGAGATAATAAGTAATGCCCAATGTTTTAGAGACCCCTTGGGTGACCTTAGAAGTAAAGGATGTCCCATTGTCACTTTGTAATGACCTGGGCAGACCAAATCTTGGAATAATTTCATGGAGCAGTTTTTTTTTTTTTTAATCACCTCCTCAGCCTTCTCAGTCTGGGTGGGAAAGCCTTCAGTCCATCCTGTGAATGTATCTATCATGACTAATAGGTATTTATACCCTTGAGAAACTGGCATCTGGGTGAAGTCCTCTGGCATCTGCCAGTCCTCTCCTGGGTAGGCCCCATGTCATTGGACAGGCTGGGCCAGCTGGAGTCCTTGCCTGCAAAGAAGGATCTTTCTGTTGGGCTCTGCTGTCAACACAGGATCAAAGAGCTCCCCTTTCCCATCTACCAGGTCTATTTGAGATTTATATTTATTAATACTTTATAATTCATTATATGAACTTTTACTGAGCAAGTATTAGAGGTACAAAGAAAAGAATAGATGTAGATTACTCTCTCAAGGAAATTATTGATCATCTCCCCAACCAGCTTTTAAGCTCAAGGAGAATAGAAACTATGTAATGTTAATCAGCACTTGGCATATTGCCTGAAACATTGAGAGTGATCAAGATATAATTGTTGAATAAAAGGATGGACAGTAGTGAAAATAATATAGGTATAAATGATAGTGATCACTTCTTGAATAATATGGTCTGTTTTAGGAGAAACACACTACCCAAAGAAGATTCAAGAAGGATAAAAATTATTTCAGAGTAGAAGGGCCAGGAAAGGTTTTGTATGGAGATAATATATGAATTGGACCTCAAAGCTAAAAGAACCTCTTCTCACCTACTCTTTCATTTCTCCTTAAGGAAGGCGATGTGCCTTATCTTACTCATGAGCTTTGGGGATAAGGAACAGAGTGTATATAAGTTAGGGGAAGCACACTTACTGAAACCACCCACCCTGGCCAGGCACCATAGCATTAGTGGTTTTATGACCAGAGGTCCTAGTAAGGAACATGGAACTAATAAGCCTCCACCAACTGGAAGAGTTTCAGTTCAGTTCAGTTCAGTCACTCAGTTGTGTCCGACTCTTTGTGACCCCATGAATTGCAGCACGCCAGGCCTCCCTGTCCATCACCAACTCCCGGAGTTCACTCAGACTCACGTCCATCGAGTCAGTGATGCCATCCAGCCATCTCATCCTCTGTCGTCCCCTTCTTCTCCTGCCCCCAATCCCTCCCAGCATCAGAGTCTTTTCCAATGATTCAGCTCTTCACATGAGGGGACCCAAAGTACTGGAGTTTCAGCTTTAGAATCAGTCCTTCCAAAGAAATCTCAGGGCTGATCTCCTTCAGAATGGACTGGTTGGATCTCCTTGCAGTCCAAGGGACTCTCAAGAGTCTTCTCCAACACCACAGTTCAAAAGCATCAATTCTTTGGTGCTCAGCCTTCTTCACAGTCCAACTCTCACAACCATACATGACCACAGGAAAAACCACAGCCTTGACTAGACACAACTTAGTCGGCAAAGTAATGTCTCTGCTTTTGAATATGCTATCTAGGTTGNCCAACACCACAGTTCAAAAGCATCAATTCTTTGGTGCTCAGCCTTCTTCACAGTCCAACTCTCACATCCATACATGACCACAGGAAAAACCATAGCCTTGACTAGATGGACCTTAGTTGGCAAAGTAAAGTTAGGTGTTGAATATTAGCAAATGCCTTTGCTATATATGCAAGTATGATATTTTTCCTTACATAAATCTTACATCAATAGATTGCCTGAAAATAAGGCATTCTGATATATATAATTTCAACCCTTATTTGACAGTGGTAAATGATAATTTGTTTGTAAGTTGTTTTTATACTTATCTTTATATTGTTGAATTTTTGTAGCAGATATTTTATTTTGTTATTGTACAAATTGTCCTTATACAAATGAGCTTTACTTATAGATTATTTTCCCAAATAGACTAAAGTAAAGGAAACGAAGGGGCCATGTCTCTAGAAAGCAGAATGGTGCAAAAGGATACATAGGCGTAGGAGTGTGTATTCATTCGTGTCCGACTCTTTGTGACTCCACGGACTGAAGCCCACCAGGATCCCCTGTCCATGGAATTCTCCAGGCAAGAACACTGGAGTGGGTTGCCATTTCTTTCTCCAAAACGATACATAGTCAGGAGGAAAAACAATGTTTTAATTAAATAGAACTTTTAAATAGAAAAACATTTATGATAAACTGAGATATTGTCATTCTTGTGTATACAACTTGGTTTTGGTTTTTTTTAGATTGAAGAGCAATCAGATTGTAAGATCCTAGATGGACACTTTGTTTCCCCCATGGCCCATTATGTGCCTGATATCATGCCAATTGAATCTGTTATTGCTAGGTAAGAATTTTTATTTAGAAAGTTATGGTAGTAGGTTGTTTATGTTGATGTATGCAATTAATATCAATGTCATTATTTCAAATTACTTTTTAATTACAATAATTATTCAGTATTTTTCCATTAATATGGAGGGAGAGTAAAAGTTTAAAGTTTAGTATACATTTGAACGTAAACTGTTACCAGCGTAATCTTCAAAATATCAAGAAGTGGTACAGTGCTGGGAATATTAAAAGAAGCAGTCTTTGTGCTTAGTCGCTTAGTCATGTCCACCTCTTTTCAAACCCGTGGACTGCAGCCCACCAGGCTCCTCTATCCATGGGGATTCTCCAGGCAAGAAAACTTCAGCGGGTTGCCATGTCCTCCNTGCCAGGTGCCACTCGACATTGCTCTCAAGTCGGTGCTGGGTCCTAAATTATCTTCAGGAGCTGAGGCCAGAAACTCAAGTGTCCTCTGCAGTGCAGGCATGAATCTTGGCGTTCCTCTGGAGTCCCGAGAGGGGAGTCAGGACTAGTATCCAGTGGAGACACACACCTCCGCTTTCCTCCCAAGCACTCGTATCAGAGTCATTCTTCCCGAGAAGTTGACATCAAAATCAGTGGCTTTACCTAGAAGTGACAAGGACTGTCACACATGCCACCGAAGTGTGAGTTGATACTCAGGTTGACAGTCGAGGGAATGCTGGGAAATCAGGTTCATCTGAAGGGGCCTGACACATTTATTGCCTTTAGGAATGGTGACACCACCCAGGGAACATTTGTGGGTCTTTAGGAATGGTGGCAAAACCGTTAGCCTGCCACTGGCCTTACTTGTGGACAGCGCCTCCGCGTGAGATGCGACTGGAACGCCGAGAATCCTTTCACCTTTCTCGACGAAGCAGGGAAAGTCCCGGGAGCCAGCGTGGGAATCCCACCCATGAAACCGTCATGTGGCAGAAATCTGATGGGCAAGGCGATTCGGATTTCAGAGATTCCCCCTGAGTTTCCCTGAGCGTCTACACCCCAAAATAAGGAAACCTTAATATGCCTGCTGCCAGGAGCCAGCGTGAGGATTCCACCCGTGACATTGTCATTTGGCAGACTCGATGGGCAAGGACGATTCGAGTCTCGGAGTTTCTCCCTGGCATTTCTTGAGCGTGTACCTAGAAAATAAGAATTCTGCCTGACATTGTACTTTTTTCTAATTCTGACATCTCTGGAAAAAGTTAACTCAGGGTTTTAGTCTTCTGCATTTGAAAGGAGTGTTTCAGCTCAACCCCCTCTGTCAACCCTCTGACTTAAATGCTTTCATTTACCTAAGTTTCCCAAACCCTTTTGCAGCTTGTGAATAGTTTACAGCCCCCAAATGCCAGGGGCAGGAAGTTTAAGTATCTTAAAGTTACAAGAGCCTCTTCTAAGAGTCAAGAATCCTATTGGTGAAAGGATTTCACTGTTGACTCAATGACAGCTGCCAGACCTCCTTATTCTTTGTCTTTTGGGCACCCTGGAAGAAGCTCCTCTTGAGTTGTGGTGGGAGCCTCGGGAATCTTCTTGAGTGGAGGCAGGTGTTTCGGGGGACTTCTTGAGGTGTAGCAAAGGTGTGAAGGAAGCTTTCGAAGTCTAAGTGAGGTGGTGTGATTTCCACTGAGATATCACCTCGGCAAAAGGGCTCATCTCGCCTGGAAGGTAGAATCTTCCAGGTATTCTCGAGTTGCGGCAGTCCTTCTCGAGTAACGACAGGGACCTCTGGGATCCCATCGTTTGACCTCCACAAAGTCCCATCTCCATGGGAGTTGCCAGGGGCCTCTCAACATTGCTCTCAAGGCAATGTCGGTTCCTAAGTTCTCGTCAGGAGCTGAGGCCGGAACCTGAAGTGTCCTCTGCAGTGGTGACATGGATCTTGGCGTTNGCCTTCTTCACAGTCCAACTCTCACATCCATACATGACTACTGGAAAAACTGCGATTCATAGGGTTGCAAAGAGTCGGACATGACTGAGCGACTGAACTGAACTGAACTGAAACTTTATATTGTAATATCTAACTCATGACTAAGCTTAGAAAATGAAGCTAGATCTTGCATTGTGTCTGTCTAAATATGTCTTGTTATGTCTTTGTCTCTGGGTAATATTTTTGAGAGTAATTGGTAAATAAGCTCTATGTAATTGACTTAAAGAAAAGTAAGTGATTACAAATCAAATAATTCTAAATTAAGCAATAAATTCCAGTCTCCAGTACAATGGGCTCATGTGGACTGAGAAATATTCAGTTAAATACATGATATTAATATTTATTGACCTGTCTAGACAGGTCAGACCTAATGTAGACATGTCTTAGAGTAGTTAACATAAACTAGAATATTTTCATTGTACCTAGGTTTAATATAAGTTAAATATTATCATATCTGTTACAAAGTTGTCAACAGGAAAATTACCTCGAGAGAAGAAACTTCTAAAAAAATGTAAATGAGATATGAGCTTTTAGATAAACTCTATTAAGAATAATTATACTTTAGGAATATCTGTCTAAAGTAATCTCTCCAGATTGGGTTAACTTGAATTTCTAAGAGTTGTGCTAAACTAAGTGTTGGAAGTCTATTGAATAGTTAGGTCATTTCCAAATGAAATAAGATTTTAAAACATTTACTACTAAACACTAATTTCCTTTTACAGAAAAACTGAAGAGATTTGGGACTATAAATGAATAATGTTTGGTGCCATCCTAAAATATTCTAAGAAAGCAAGGATTTTAGAAATTATCACTGGTATTTATGCTCACCAATCTATAAAATGCTAATATAAAAGTTTTTGGTTGCTAAAAGAAAGTAGGAAGTGTGTTTTCAGTTAAAAAAGAAAGGTATGAAAGAAATACTAAAAAGAGTTATGCATGATCAGGATTTTCTAAAATTTGATTACAATTAGTTAGATAAATGGATTTTGTTAGGATTGATACTGGAGAAGGCAATGGCACCCCACTCCAGTACTCTTGCCTGGAAAATCCCATGGACGGAGGAGCCTGGTGGGCTGCAGTCCATGGGGTCACTGGGAGTCGGACACGACTCAGTAACTTCATTTTCACTTTTCACTTTCATGCATTGGAGAAGGAAATGGCAACCCACTCCAGTGTTCTTGCCTAGAGAATCCCAGGGACAGGAGAGCCTGGTGGGCTGCTGTCTATGGGGTCGCACAGAGTTGGACACGACTGAAGTGACTTAGCAGCAGCAAGAATGATACAGCCATAGAAAAACTGGTTAGAGCCAACTAGGTCCAAGATGGCTGAATCTTTCACTAGACTTTGAGCCTCAGTATAGATGCCCATTGTGACATATCAAGCTAAATGATATACCCATTGATATTGATTAAATCTGACCAAATGTTCTAAACCCTTTTAATTGATTTTTTTTGACAAAACTTCCTAAACTGAATTCTTTTGAGGTTCCTTTGACCTCTAGCTCACTTTTGGGTGCTTCAGAGGGCCCCTGAAACATCCCAAAGAGAGATATTAAACTAACTGTGTTTATTTGGTTTGTTAAATTACATGACAAATATTATCAAATGAGTAATAAACCCTCTCATGTTATAATGTGTGGTAAATATTATTAATATAGGTATCCTAGAAATTCTTAACATTAAGAACTCTTAATGGAGTTCTTAACATTCTGATATGTCCCGGTATTCTAATGGAAAGCCTGATGACTTCACAAAAGTTAACAAAAGACTGAATGAACCAGCAAATATGCTTATCACTTTTATGGTTTCTATCTGAGAAGTTATGGATTTGAATCTTATGTTTTCCTGGAGTAGGGAAAACCTTCCTCTCAAACTAATTATGACAATAATTTGGTAAAATTATACATTATAAACAAAACAATTATATTTTCTATCTAATTCCTTCAGAAATTGGAAACTCTTAGGTTTCCAGTGAGTTTATCAAATGACTTAGGAAGATTATCTCACTAACAGGTACAAAAATCTGAAGGAAATTTTGAGACCTTAAAAAGGGAAGAATTCACCTAGATTTGTTAGGTGAAATCTGTGATAAGCCTTTGGTGTGAGTTTCCCAGTTCAGTTCAGTTCAGTCGCTCAATCATGTCCGACTCTTTGCAAACCCATGCACCTACAGCACGCCAGGCCTCCCTGTCCATCACCAACTCCCAGAGTTGATTCAAACTCATGTCCATGAATCAGTGATGCTATCCAACCATCTCATCTTTGGTCATCCCCTTCTATTCCCACCTTCAGTCTTTCCAACATCAGCGTTTTTTCAAGTGAGTCAGTTCTTCTCATCGGGTGGCCAAAGTATTGGAGTTTCAGCTTCAGCATCAGTCCTTCCAATGAATTTTCAGTACTGATTTCCTTTAGGATGAACTAGTTGGATCTCCTTGCAGTCCAATGGAATCTCAAGAGTCTTCTTCAACACCACAGTTCAAAAGCATCAATTCTTTGGTGCTCAGCTTTCTTTATAGTCCAGCTCTCACATCCATATACAACTATTGGCAAACCATAGCTTTGAATAGATGGACCTTTGTTGGCAAAGTAATGTCTCTGGTTTTTAATATGTTGTCTAGGTTGGTCATAATTTTTCTTCCAAGGAACAAGTGTCTTTTAATTTCATGGATGCAGTCACCATCTGCAGTGATTTTGGAGCCCAAGAAAATAAAGTCTGTCACTGTTTCCCTATATATTTGCCATGAAGTGATGGGACCAGATGCCATGATGTTAATTTTCTGAATGTTGAGTTTTAAGTCAACTTTTTCACTCTCCTCTTTCACTTTCATCAAGAGGCTCTTTAGTTCTTCACTTTCTGGCATAAGGGTGGTGTCATCTGCATATCTTAGGTTATTGATATTTCTCCCAGCAATCCCGATTCCAGCTTGTGCTTCATCCAGCCCAGCGTTTCTCATAATGTTCTCTGCATATAAGTTAAATAAGCAGAGTGACAATATACAGCCTTGACGTACTCCTTTTCCTCTTTGGAACCAGTCTGTTGTTCTATGTCCAGNTGCATATCTTAGGTTATTGATATTTCTCCCAGCAATCCCGATTCCAGCTTGTGCTTCATCCAGCCCAGCGTTTCTCATAATGTTCTCTGCATATAAGTTAAATAAGCAGAGTGACAATATACAGCCTTGACGTACTCCTTTTCCTCTTTGGAACCAGTCTGTTGTTCCATGTCCAGTTCTAACTGCTGCTTCTTGACTTGTGTACAGATTTCTTAAGAGGCAGGTCAAGTGGTCTGGTATTCTCATCTCTTGAAGAATTTTTCAGAGTTTATTGTGGTCCACACAGTCAATGCTTTGGTGTAGTCAGTAAATCAGAAATAGATGTTTTTTTGGAACTCTTGCTTTTTCAATGATCTAACAGATGTTGGCAATTTGATCTCCAGTTCCTCTGCCTTTTCTAAATCCAGCTTGAACATCTGGAAGTCCATGATTCATGTACTGTTGAAGCCTGGCTTGGAGAATTTTGAGCATTACTTTACTAGCATGTGAGATGAGTGCAATTGTGTGGTAGTTTGAGCATTCTTTGGCATTGCTTTTCTTTGGGATTGAAATGAAAACTGACCTTTTCCAGTCCTGTGGACATTGCTGAGTTTTCAAAGTTTGCTGGCATACTGAGTGCAGCACTTTCACAGCATCATCTTTCAGGATTTGAAATAGCTCTACTGGAATTCCATCACCTCCTCTAGCTTTGTCCATAGTGATGCTTCCTAAGGCCCACTTGACTTCACATTCCAGAGCTTTCCAGCCCTGTTTTATTTTACAATTTCAGTCTGAGAATCTATAAATATTTCAGCAAAATAAAAAGTCTATGATCAGTTATGGTTCTGTAAATCATCAGGCCAAAATCAATGAGAGCAGACCTATTCTGCCAACAAACTAGTCTTAATTTTGTTATATTTGATCAAATTATGTAATGTTAGGTAGAAAAAGATGTTTCAATAAATGTTAAATCCAAGTTTGTTAATGGAGGTCGGAATCTAGTAAGACTCATTTCTTGGATAGTCTTTGCTGTTATGTGATATTAATGTACAATTTAGCTGAATTCTTAAAGAACACCATAAGTTTATTTCTAAAGCTTATCTCAGTAATCTGTGTTTGGATTAAGATCATGACCTGTAAGCAGGACTGGAAAGAGACGTAATTTAAGGGACCGTCTTCAACCTGGATGGAAGGACTTTTTTTTTTTTTTTTTTAATCAGGTACTCTTAACTAGCTCATGCAAAATAAAACTGAAGAGAAATTGACTGTTAGATTAATTCCCACTTCCAAAGGCCCCTACACTGGATTGTTCTATAAAGAAGAGAGCTGACATGATCTCACCTTAAAATGATGCTCAAACAGAGGAGAAACTACAGTATACCAGGATGAGAAGATGACAACATCACAGGTAGACAGCTTCCCAAGATGTTGGACCTGATTCTTGTGATCATTTATAAAGTTTTCTTGACTTCTTAGACCTTTACATATAAATCAAATGCTTTTATATCATAGGCCTGATTCTATGCTAGTTTTAGAAATCAATCCACTTGTTAGCTTTGTGGCCAATTACCTGTGTCTAGTTCTGGGTTAGCTTGGTAAATCTCTCTACTACAAGGCTCTAACTGGTTGGCCCTGAGAAAATTTACTTTAAAAAAAATCATAGTCATATTCAGGTCACTATTGATATTACTAGATGGGGTCTCCTTACTGGGCCAATTAATAATGCCTGCTCTGACTCTGGCTATAAATTTGATCTTTCTTCTATTACTCAGGCTCAATCATAGCAATAAGCAAAGTTTCAACAAAGGAGGAAAAAAATCTCCCACAATTATGGGATGGATTTATATAGATAACACCAGGCTATGGTAATTTAGATTTAAAGTCTCCTCTATGTTGGAAACAATTAAATCAGTCTAGTAACACTAGAAAACTGGGTATGTGCCTTCTAGACAGTGCCAATATATAATTTCCCTGGAAGATAAAGATTCCCTAAGTCAGATGACCTGGGATGTACTGGGCTACATCTAATGGAAACTCTTAAGTCTTACTTGTGACTTTACTAATACTGCTGGCTGTGTTATTTGTATTTCACCTGTTTTACAAAATTGCTGTTTTTTACACTGCCAAATGTGTGACTGAGGCCTCTGATAAAATAATATCTAGTTCCATATGAGATCAATGATGGTAACAGTGTAACTCTAGATATGGAAAGAAGCAACAAGAAGGAATGTTTTCCTGGACCAAGAGGCTAGTAAGACAGGTGGTCCAGAGAATTTTGGATGTTTCATGGCCTAGTCCAGTAACAGCACATTGAGAGGCCTGTCAACAAAATTTTTGCCAAATTTGACAATGGACATTTTCAGCACCATGGGATAAAATGGTCATGAAATGCTCCCCCCCCCCGTCAAAATCATGGCCAAGATTTTGAGCAAAAAGAGGCTCTGCCAACTGAAAACTGACACTTGCCATCTACGTCTACAAAGATTAAATCATGGCCACTGCAACTGCTGACCTTCAACTCCCCTGAAAGGAGTTCAGGGTGAAAATCAGGAATGAGGCACTCTGTGCTCTGGGGAAAACTGGCAGAACAGGCCTGGAGATAGTTAGATCTTTTTAGAAGAAGATTTTATGAGTCCCAATTCTTACATCTTCTCATACCTAGGAGAAACAATGATGTCATTAATGGTGACATCTCCTTTGGCTATTAAGGAAAATCTTACAATTAAAAGTCAAAATAAAGTGTGGTTCAGACATCCTGGGAAATTTCATCCTGGGTGTAATTTCAGACTAGACTTTGTATTGCTAAACACTTGAGTTTTCTGAGTCATGTCAGGCTTGGATGCCACCATTCTCAAAACAGTGTCTTCTGGAAGCTAGTAACTGCAACCTTACTTTTTTATAAAACTAGGCAACTGTCTACCTGGCTACAAGTCTCCCCAAAGTGCCAGATCCAAAGTGGGTTTCCGGCCTATTCTTCTAAAAAGAAATGAGTTTTATTTTGTCTATTAAAATTCCAGTTATCACTCCTCCACTTGTAATTGAGTCTGTTACACCAAAATGGCAGCCCAAGGGGCTGAGATTTTAATCATATAAGACTCAGATCTAGGACTTGGAACTCAGAAATATTTCCAACTCAGTGTCTATCCTCCAAGCTGAGGCAGTCCTATGCCCCATTTTGACAGGAAGTTATCGCAATCATAGTGGCCTAGTTCCCTAAATTAAAACTGAGCAGGACTCTGTGGGGCTCTGGAGTACAGATATGTTCTGTGTTCTCCATTTCTTGTCTATAGGATATAGGCCTCATTCAGCCTCCTTGACCTTCCCTAAGTTCCAAAAGGTGAATCAAACAATTGCTAATCAGGGAAGGGAGGGCATACAGAAACAGGAAAAAAACAATCAAATGGTGGTATAGCCTTGAGACAGGGTCTTGGTTCCTACTAAAAAAAAAAAAAAAGCATAACAATGTCTTTGAGTTCTTCTACAGAACTGGAGCCCCCATCCAGGTGGAGGATGATAACTTCAGACTGAACACAAGATTCCTGGAGCACAGCTCTGTTGCCTCACCACCAACCAAAAAAAAGAAAAAAAGTCCCAAAACCTGCAGCCCTTACCCAAATGTTGCATCCTGTTTCTGGGGACTAGTGATGACCATCCTACTAGGTCTCCTGTTTGACCCCTGTCTGTTTCATCTCTAAGAGGAGCCAACAGGTTCAAATTAAATTGCTGTTATTACAAGGGTGAATGCTAGTTTCAGGCAAAATTACATTGACTTAGATCAGGTAGAAAGAGACTTCTGCTCTGCTAGGCAGGCCTACGCCCAAGAACAGAAGGAAGAAGTTAAGAAAGAGACCTCCATCCCAGTTCCCGAGAAGTATCTTGAGTATGAAGTCTCTCAGGGGGAAGTTGTTAAGGGAAGTACACTGATTGAAACTGCCCACCCTGGACAGGCACCATAGTAACTATTTGCATGAGTTGGTTTAGGATAGGAGATCCTGGTAAGGAATGCAGAACTAATAAGCCTCCACCAACTAGAAGAGTTCGGGAAAGGTCAAAAAGAGATACCACAGAATCCTCTCTGGCATCCATCTTAGGTGAACAAGGTGTGCACCACCAGGAAGGACTCTGAGTCAGAATGATTGGCTAAAGACAACCTGAAAACTAATCACATCACCATAAAACCAAAAAGACTGCACGCCATTGGCAGAGCTGTTCTCCTGGGTTCCCTTACCCTACTGCTCTCCACCCAGGTGCCCTTTCCCAATAAAGCCTTTTGCTTTGTCAGCACATATGTCTCCTTGGACAATTCATTTCTGAGTTAGAAAAGAGCCCAATTTAAGGCCCTGGAAAGGGTCCCCCTTCCTACAACATATATATAGATGCTGACTAAAAAAATGCACAACCTAAAAGCTGAGAATTATGTTTTATTTTTTTTGCTCAAAACAGAGGACTTAAGCCTAGGACAAAGCCTCTCATAGCTCTGTGAGAGTGCTTTGAAGAGATTAGGGAGGAGCCAGGATATATAGAAGTTTTTGTAACAAAGACCGGGTAGTTGGAACATCAAAAGATTAATGTTAAGAATGAACCTCTCAAGTGAATGAATTTAGTGCTTTTCTAGCTATAGGAAAAGTCT
>SJYA01003499.1:65707-96509 GCA_006410615.1 Neotragus moschatus
AGACAGACCAGGTATTAATTTTTTTTATTACCTGATATGTATTGATGAATAAGTTACTTAATGAACTTCAGTTACCTCAATTGAAAATCACATCAATAATAGCATGTAATATGATATTGAATATTTGACTGTTGATTCATAGGTAGACAGGAATATGATGATGCATTTTGCAATAAATCTGTGCCTAATCAGAGTCTCCAGTTATTTAGGAGACAGGTGTTACAAAGATCATCATCTTTCTAGATGATCCTGATACAGGAGGAAAGAAAATCAATGGGATGTACTGGGCCTTGGGTGTTGGAACATGTGACTTTGAGAAATGATCAGATTAGCTGCACCAGTAGAGTTTCAAGGTAGTCAGTGCTAGGTTGTTGGGGAGATGATCTTGAATTTAGATGCCAGCTATAAGACTGGCCCATGGGACAGAGCAGAAGGGTTCAGGATAGTATGAAGAATGCTGATAGTCTCATGGAGACTAGCTATTGAATTTTCTCTTCCTTTATTTCTTTTGACTTTGCATCTCTGCTTTTTTCAAGCTATCTGTGTGTCCTTAGTGACTATAATTTATACTGTTTATTCTATGTATCAAGCACTTCTATAAGCACTTTACAAGTTATATAGTACTTAAGCCTATCACAGAAAAGGGAAAGATAATATCTCTCCCTTGGGCACTGGCAGCAGTAGTCCTAGGAATCAGGACTTCCTTGGACTGTTGGCCTAAGCCCTTTTGGAGGTTGCCTTTTAACCCTACCATAGATCCTGTAGACTCCAGGACAAACAACTAAAAGAGAGGAAGCACAGCCCACCCACCCCCAATCAGCAGGAAATTGGATTAAAGATATATTGAGCATGGCTTTGCCTACCAGAGCAAGACCCAGTTTTCCCCACAGCCAGTCCCTCCTATCAGGAGGCTTGCACAAGTCTCTTCTCCTCAGAGGGAAGTCAGAAGAAGCAAGAACACAATGCCACAGCCTCCATAATGAAAAACACAAGCTAACGAAAATGATCATGTGGATCACAGCCTTGTGTAATTCAGTGAGGCTATAGAGCCATGTCATTCAGGGTTACTTAAGATGGATGGATCATGGTGGAGAGTTCTAACAAAATATGGGCCACCAGAGAAGGGAATGGCAAACCACTGCAGTATTCTTGTCTTGAGAATCCCATGAACAGTATGAAAAGACAAAATGATATGACACTGAAAGAGTAAATCCCTAAGTTCAAAGGTGTGCAATATGCAACTGGGGAAGAGTGGAGAAATAGCTCTGGAAAGAATGAAGAAGGTGGGCCAAAGTGGAAATGATGCTCAGTTGTGGACATGTCTGGCAGTGCAACTAAAGTTTGATGCTGTAAAGAAAAATATTGCATAGGAACCTGGAATGTTAGGTCCATGAATCAAGGTAAATTGGTCAAGCAGGGAGATGGCAAGAGTAAACATTAACATTTTAGGAATCAGTGAACTAAAATGTATAGGAACAGGAAAATCTAATTCAGATGACCATTATATCTACTACTATGGGCAAGAATCACTTAGAAGAAACAGAGTAGCCCTCATAGTCAACAAGAGAATCCAAAAAGTAGTACTTGGGTGCAATATCAGAAACAATGGATGATCTGGTTCATTTCCAAGGCAAACCACTCAACATCACAGTAATCCAAGTCTATGCCCCAACCAAACATGCTGAAGAAGCTGAAGTTGAACAGTTCTATGAAGACCTTCAAGACCGTCTAGAATTAAAACCCATAAAAGATGTCCTTTTCATTATAGGGGACTGGAATGCAAAAGTAGGAAGTCAGGGATATCTGGAATAAGAGGCAGGTTTGGCCTTGGAGTACAAAATGAAGCAGGGCAACAGAATTTTGCCAAGAGAATGCACTGGTCATAGCAAACACCCTCTTCCAAAAATACAAGAGACAGCCTTACACATGGACATCACTAGATGGTAAATACCAAAATCAGATTGATTATGTTCTTTGCAGCCAGAGATGGAGAAGTAAAAACAAGTCAGGAAAAAAGGCTGAGTGCTGACTGGCTCAGATCATGTGCTCCTATGGAAAATTCAGGCTTAAATGGAAGAAACTATGGAAAACCACTAGACCATTCAGGTATGACCTAAATCAAATCCCTTATGATTATACAGTAGACGTGACAAATAGATTCAAGGGATTAGATCTGATAGACAGAGTGCTTGAAGAACTGTGAAAGAAGTTCACAACATTGTACATGAGTTGGTGATCAAAACCATCCAAAGAAAACAAAATGCCAGAAAGCAAAATGGTTGTCTGAGGAGGCCTTACAAATAGCTGAGCAAAGAAGAAAACCAAAGGCAAAGGAGATAGGGAGAGATATACCCAACTGAATGCAGAGTTACAGAGAATAGCAAGTAGGGATAAGAAAGCCTTCTTAAGTGAAAAATGCAAATAAATAGAGGGAAGAAATAGAATGGGAAAGACTAGAGGTCTCTTCAGGAAAATTGGAGATACCAAGGGAGCATTTCATGTAAAGGTGGGCACAATAAATGACAGAAATGTCAAGGACCTAAAAGAAGCAGAAGAGAATAAGAAGAAGAGGCAGGAATATACTGAAGAACTATACAAAAAAGGCATAATGTCCCAGATAACTGCAATGGTGTGATTCCCTCACCTAGAGCCAGACATCCTAGAGTGTGAAATCAAGTGGTCCTTAGGAAGCATTACAACAAACAAAGCTAGTGGAGCTGATGGGATTCCAGTTGAGCTATTTCAAATCCTCAAAGATGATGCTGTGAAAATGCTGCACTCAATATGCTGGCAAATTTGGAAAACTCAGCAGTAGACACAGGACAGGAAAAGGGCAGTTTTCATTCCAATCCTAAAGAAAGGCAATGCCAAAGAATGCTCAAACTACCGTAAAGTTGTGCTTATTTCACATGCTAGTCAGGTAATGCTCAAAATCCTTCAAGCTAGGCTTCAATAGTACATGAACTGCTTACTTCCAGATGTACAAACTGGATTTAGAAAAGTTAGAGGAAGTAGAGACCAAATTGCCAACCTCTGTTCTATCATAGAAAAAGCATGAGAATTTCAGGAAAACATCTACTTCTGCTTCACTGACTATGCTAAAGGCTTTGTATGGATCACAATAAACTGGAAAATTCTTAAAGAGATGGGAATACCAGACAACCATACCTGCCTCCTGAGAAATCTGTATGCACGTCAAAAAGCAACAGTTAGAACTGGACATGCGACAACATACTGGTTCAAAACTGGGAAAGTTTTACATCAAGGCTGTATGTTGTCACCCTGCTTAATTAAATTCTATGCAGAGTACATCATGCAAAATGTCAGGCTGGATGAATCACAAACTGGAATCAATATTGCTGGGAGAAATGTCAACAATCTCAGATATGCAGATGATACCACTCTGACAGCATAAAGCAAAGAAGAACTAAAGAGCCTCTTGATGAAGACAAAAGAGGAGAATGAAAAAGCTGGCTTAAAACTCAACATTCAAAAAACTAAGATCATGGCCTTCGGTCCCATCACCTCATGCAAATAGATAAAAGTGAAAACAATGACAGGTATTATTTTATTGGGCTCCAAAATCACTGTGGGTGGTCAGTGCAGACATGAAATTAAAAGATGCTTGCTCCTTGGAAGAAAAGCTATGACAGACCTAGACAGCATATTAAAAAGTAGAGACATCACCTTGCCAACAAAGCTCAGTATAGTTAAAGCTTTGGTTTTTCCAGTAGTCATCTATGGATGTGAGAGTTGGACCAAAAATGGCTGAACACTGAAGAACTGATGCTTATGAACTGTGATGCTGGAGAAAACTCTTGAGAGTCCTTTGGACAGCAAGGAGGTCAAACCAGTCAACCCTAAAGGAAATCAACCCTGAGTATTCATTGGAATAACTGATGTTGATATTCCAATACTTTTGCCACCTGATGTGAACAGCAGAATCATTGGAAAATACCCTGATGCTGAGAAAGATTTAGGGCAAGAGCAGAGGGGTTGACAGAGGATGAGCTGGTTAAATGACATCACCGACTCATTGGAGATGAGTTTGACCAAACTTTAGGAGATAGTGAAGGACAGGGAAGCCTGGTGTGCTGAAGTCCATGGGATCGCAAAGAGTCAAACAAGACCCAACCCTGGTAGCTCAGCTGGTAAAGAATCTGCCTACATAAATACAATGCAAGAGACCCCAGTTCGATCCCTGGGTCAGGAAGATCCCCTGGAGAAGGGAACAGGCTACCCACTCCAGTATTCTGGCCTGGAGAATTCCATGGACTGTATAGTCCATGGGGTTGCAAAGAGTCGCACATGACTGAGTGACTTTCACTTTGGGAGATAGATAGTGAAGGACAGGGAAACCTGGCATGCTGCAGTCCATGTGATCACAAAGAATCAAACATGATTTAGTGACTGAGCAACAACAGTTGTTCTTGTTGCAATTAAAATACAGTTAATTCTATCACTTTTACCCTAGTTTTTTATTTATTATTGATGTATGTAGTCATAGTTTAAAAGACTGTCATTATCTTTTCCTTTTTGAAAATAGGTTCAAGAAAACTGTCACTATTTGCAGATGACATGACATTCTACATAGAAAATCATAAAGATGCTACCAGAAAGCTACTAGAGCTCTTCAGTGAATTCTATTAATTTGCATGATGCAAAAATAATATACAGAAATTTGTTGCATTTCTATACACCAACCATTAAATATCAGAAAAAGAAAGAAACCATCCCATTTACCATCGCTTTAAAAAGAATAAATGACCATTCTACCCAAGGAAATCAACAGATTCAATGTAATCCCTATCAAAATACCAGTGACATTTTTCACTGAACTGGAATAAGAAATTTTAAAATTTTAGATGAAACATAAAAGACCCCAAGTAGCTATAACAATATTCAGTTACTGGCACAAAAACAGACAAATAGATCAAGTTTCTCATTTTTAATCAGAAATGTCTAGCTTTATGAATTTATTCAGCAGTTAACTGCAAAGAAAACTTTATTTCTTTAATGGATATTTATTTTTGAATTTTTTAAAAATTTATATATTTTAATTGGAGGTTAATTACGGTATTGTAGTGGTTTTGCCATACATTCACATGAACCAGCCTTAGGTGTACATGTGTTCCCCATCCTGAACCCCCCTCTGTCCCCATCCCATTCCACCCCTCAGGGTCATCCCAGTGTGCCGGCCCTGAACACCCTGTCTCATGCATCAAACCTGGACTGGCGATCTATTTCACATATGATAATATACATATTCCAACGCTATTCTCTGAAATCATTCCCCCCTCACCTTCTCCCACAGAGTCCAAAAGTCTGTTCTTTACATCTGTATCTCTTTTGCTGTCTCACATATAGAGTCATCGTTACCATCTTTCTAAATTCCATATATATGCGTTAATATACTGTATTGGTGTTTTTCTTTCTGACTTACTTTACTCTGTATAATAGGCTCCAGTTTCATTAATGAATATTGACTGTTACTCTCGTTTTGGTGGTAGGCTCTAGGAATATAACAGTGAACTAAATCAATTCTCTGCCCTCATGGGGTTTGCATTCTACCACTATTAAATATTTCCATTCAAGGGATCCCTTTCACTCAAATGTTAGTGGCAAAGAATTTGATGAAATTCTTTGATTTAATGATTACTTTAAATGTAATTATTTTGAAAAGCCTGTTTATTTTTTTGCTTTTTGTAGTCATCATTTATGAGGAAGATATTCCCTTCTATTCATAGTTTGCTAAGGAATTAATCATGAATAGGGGCTGATTTTTTCAAATACTTTTCTCCATTAATTGAAATGATTATTCAGCTTTTCTTTTATTTTTTTATGAAGTAAATTATATCAATATTTGAATGTTACATCAGCTGTGCATTCATGGAACACACTCCACTGAGCTATAATGTATTATGCTTTTATATTGCTAGGTTGGTTTGCCAAAAAAATTGTTTCTAAAAATAGTTGTGTTGATGTTTATGAGAAATATTGTTTGTAGTTTGTTTTTCCTTCTGAGGCACATGTCTGGTTTTAGAACCAAGATATGGTGGCCTAAAAAATGTAGAATGTGCCAGTGGACTCATGTGGATTCTGTTTAATTAGGAGATATATATTAAGAGATTTGTAGCAACGAGTATTATTAGGAAGTTATAATTATGTATTAATGAATATGAATACATATAATTATATAATAAATGGAAAGTATATAAATGATGTTTTATGTATATATCAACATAAAATCAAACAATGAAGCAATTGAAAGTGAAATTAAACACATGTGAAATACACAAATACACACACATGTGAAAAGGAAGAAATAAAGAAGGAAAGGAAGAAAGGAATATTTAATAAATTTAAAATAAACCTCGTGGCTGATTCTGAGTTGCCTGAACAATAAACTATCTGTGACTCTGGGTTTCTCGTTCTCCGAGCCAGACTGGTTGCATCGAAGTTCAGTCCTTAATGAGGAAAATAAGCTGTATCACCCCAAGAAATCCAAGTTGTTTAAAGTCTGGGGAGCTGGAGTTCCAATATAGCTCCTATATAAAGCTGGCACCTGAAAACAGGCTCCCTTGTGCCTAGGGGGTTATTTGTAACCCATTTGACAAGGTCACGTTGTTTCTGTGCCTCGAAGAAGGGATAGCAACTTCACTCATGCTGTATGTCCAACAGGATCAAACCCTGACCTATGTTTTTGTGTGATAATGGAATAATGGTGGGCTTGTAATTTATCATTTCTTATTTATTCAGTTCTTGAAATTTTTTCTTCTCCCTAATAATTCCTTAACTCTTGCTGTTTGATATTTTGGAATATGTCCTGAGCTTTCTTCAGTGACAGGTGGTAACTACAAGTGGATCAAACATGTTCTTCTCTCTATTACCTTCACCTACTACGAAAAGACCTCTTGCTCTTCCCTTCTGGTAAGTTTGTGCACTCAGTGGCCTATAGCTTCCCTTCCTCTTTTCTCTTCATTATCACTGCAATAAACATACCTTTTACCCTAAAAAAACTCTCACTAAGGTCAACAATGACCGAAGGATATTTTAATTCTGTTACCAAACAAATCCCAGGTCTTAGGAGCCAGAGAATACTGATGGTATTAGTCTTGTATGGATCTAAGAGTTTATGGCCAATGTTGTATGAATGATTGTGGAACAGATTAACATAAATAGTTTTGTAACTCATGAAATACAATTTAACTAATATGGTGACCATTTTCAAATTATCAAAATCCTTTGTCTACATTGTGTAATATCTGTGGGTAATATAATTGGATATTTCCAAAAATGCTAGCCAGGTTTTGTCCTTCTTTATATACAAATTTCATCCTTAACCAATTTCCAATATAATTTATGGCTCACTATACAATAATTAAAAATCCATTGCCAAGAGGCACATGATAAAATGCTCAATATCACTAATTATTAGAGAAATGCAATTCAAAATTATGATGAGGTATCACCTCACACCAGTCAGAGTGGCCATCATCAAAAAGTCTATAATAAATGTTGGAGAGGGTGTGGAGAAAAGGGAACCTTCCTACAGTGTTAGTGGGAATGTAAATTGGTAGAGCCACTATGGAGAATAGTAAGGAGATTCCTCAAACAACTAGGAATAAAACTACCATATGACCCAACAGTCCCACTACTGGCATATATCTGTAGAAGAATCTAATTCAGAAACATACATACACCCCTATGTTTATAGCAGCTATTTACAGTAGCCAAGACGTGGAAGGAACCTAAATATCCAATGACAGAGGAATGGGTAAAGAAGACGTGGTACATGTATACAATGGAATATTACTCAGCCATAAAATGAGTGAAATAATGCCATCTGCAGCAACAAGGATGTACCTAGAGATTACAATTCCAGTAAGACAGAGAAAGACAAATATGATATCTCTTATATATGGAATCTAAAAAAAAATGACACAAACTTATTTAAAAACCATAAATAGACTCACAGACATAGAAAAGAAACTTATGGTTACCAAAGGGGCTAGAAGGAAGGGGAAGAAAGAGAAATTAGGAGTTTGGGATTAACATATACACATTACTATATATAAAATAGGTGAACAATGAGGACCTACCACAATAAATATACTACAGGGAACACAATATCTTATGATAACCTATGATGGAAAAAAATCTGAAATATATATGCATATATATGTGTGTGTATATAAATGAATCACTTTGCTCTACACTTGAAACTAGCACATTGTAAATTAACCATCAGTTCAGTTCAGTTGCTCAGTCGTTTCCGACTCTTTGCGACCCCATGAATCGCAGCATGCCAGGCCTCCCTGTCCATCAACATCTCCCGGAGTTCACTCAGACTCAAGTTCGTCGAGTCCATGATGCCATCCAGCCATCTCATTCTATGTTGTCCCCTTTTCCTCCTNAATCATAAGGGATTTGATTTAGGTCATACCTGAATGGTCTAGTGGTTTTCCCTACTTTCCTCAATGTAAAAAAACAAAAATCCAGCTTAGTAATTCAGATTCTATGGAACCTCCTAACTTCAGATTTGCTCTAGTAATACATAATCAGGGAAAGTGATGTGTGATTTAATGTAATAAAATTTGTTACATGCATCTCATTCCCAATGAGATACCAAATGACACATTTCAGGGATTTAAGAAGCTATGACATCCCAGCCGTTTGTTTTTCTCACTTATGTGAAGTGACTGTTTTTCATATTTTACTGTGTAAGCAACAAATCTTGTTCATGTGATTCTTTATTCTCATGTTCACAATATAGCACTGTAAACACTAGTTAATACATAGTGTGAACACTAGGTGTAAACAATGCCAATTATATTGTAAAAGATTATTGTCATAATCCATTCACTACTACCTCAACTTGTTCTCTGGCCAAATACAAATATAAAGCTGCTTCTTTTTTGTGTTCCATTTATATTTTTTACAACATGGTTTAAATCATTATATCCTAAGTTTCAGGGCCTATGTGATATATATGCAATTTTGCCATTTTCATATTTTGCGTCTACTATTATAGAAATCTTTTATCAAATTATTTTTGTACTTGGTTTCTTCCTGAGAAATAATATCCCTGAAGACAAAGGTTTTATGTATTGATTAGTTTTTTCTAATATCCATTCAAATACAGCATAGTCATTAGCCTACACTTCTTGTCAACATGCCAATCAAAATTGTCTCACACATACCTAATGATCAATTAATTACCAATTTGAAAAAACAAGTTATGAAACCATTGTCAAATCTAAATATACTCCTTTCACACACACATACCTCAGGCCATATGCCCATACATGTATGCACACACTCATATACACACAAAGATTGCTACATATGCATATTAATAAAACAGGCCTTTCCTTGATAATTTTGTTTTCCTTTTTGTGTTTGGGTTTTATGTAGAAATTCAGAATTAACATAACAAGCTTCAATTTAAAAACAGTGAAACCATGATGGTTTTAATGTAAATGACTTGATTTACAGTAAGCTTTTCTAAAAACAGCATTTAGCAAATGCGAATTAGCATTCCTGTTGCAATTGCAATCACTACTTTGCAATTTGCTAAAGAATTAGTACTTTTTACTAGCAGGTGTTAATTTGTACATAAAATGAAAATTCATGAGATCCTTGACTTACCTATTACCTAGAGTCAGGGTCTTAGAGTCCAGAAATCTTCCCATGGAATGAGTTTTCATTAAAGTTATTGTCAGAGTTGGAGAATACATTCCTATATTTGTCATTTGTGAACTAGAGTTTGTAATTTTTTACTTTTCTATGGAGTGATTATGATGATATCTGTGTGAGAAACATTAACTTTCAGAGACAAACCAAGGTTTGATTTCTAAATATGAAAAAATGCTCAGTGGTGGTGATGGTCTAGTATTATACTTCTGAAATTACCGCTGACATACTGTAGACTTAAAAAGATAAATTTTTGTGTATCATCGTATAATTTCACACTAAATGAAAATAGTGTTAATTGGAGGGTAAACAAAAAGAAGTTCAAAGCTGTTAGATTCAGAATAAGAACCAGATAGGGTTGTAGAGGCTAGGGAATGAGAATCTTATGAATCAGTTGGTCGTAGGTTGGTCAGGGCTTGAGAATTCCCCTTAGCTTTTACTGTGGTTGTAATGTTCTGTGGCCACTGAGTGGCTCACTAGATGGCTGTTGAATGAAAGAATTAGAGGAAGAGGTATTTATTTGGCCCATGATAGAGTGAAATGTACACAATTAGGGGATACAACAGTTCTCCAAAGTCTTAATCACACAAAAAGCATAAAAGGCAAAGTAACATTCACTTTATTAGGCTTAAGTAGTTGAGACATCTGTTTAGAACATTTATCATTAAAATAGAAAAATGCAGGTGATGATTGACATTCTTACATGAAATTGGGTTTTCTGGTCAAAACATGTCAGCATTCATGTTCATTTCTATGTCTTCCCCTTTCATTTACTTTACATATGCCTTTCAAAGCCTTTTCAGCTAAAGAGATTACAGTGAATTCAATGATAAACTTTTTTTTTTTAACTTGGTGAGTTGAGCCCTGGAACTTCCAAGAGACCTAGCTGTGGAACTCTTAAGAGATTTTGCTTATAGGAAAAATGTATAACCTTAAAGAATATTATTGTACACTAAACATCCTGTTCAATCATTTGTGATACAATTTTGCAATTAAACAGTTCTTTTTTTTTCCCCAAGAAAGCTTGACTGTAAGAACATGTATGTGCTCAGTCGTGTTTGACTATTTGCAACCCATGGATTGTAGCCTGCTAGGCTCCTCTGTCCATGGGATTCTCCAGGCAAGAATACTAGAGTTAGTTGCCATTTCTTTCTCCAGGGGATCTTCCCAACCTAGGGACTGAACCTGAGTTTCCTACTTGGCAGGCAGATTCTTTACCACGAGCTACCTGGGAATTCTCTATTTTTATGATAATTGATGGTTTTGACCATCTTTTCTTGTGATTGTTGGTAATTTATTTGTGTTTGTGAAACAACAGTGAAAATATATTCCTAATTTTTATTGAGGTGTTTATCCTCTCTTTTATGAGTTGTAAGGATGATCTGTGTATTCTGGATATACTATAAATGTTTCTTCTTAATCTGTGGTCTAACCACTTTTTTCTAATGATATTTTTTAATTAGCACAGAATTTAACTTGATGAACTTTTTAATCAATATTTCAGCTCAAATTTAGTGCTTTTATGTACTCTGTAAGAAACATTTACTTACTCCAAGGTCACAATGATGTTTGCTTTGTTTGCATTTTGAAGCTTTGTTATTTTACTTTAATAGTTAGGTGTTCCTATGATTAATCTTCCTGGAAGATGAGGTTTATATTATACCTGAGAATATTCAGATTTATATTAATATTTATTGAAAAAGACTTTACTTTTGCCTTTATGTTGCCTTGCTAACTTTGTCCAAACCAATTGGCCATACAGTTAAATGTTTAGAGAAATAAATTCTTCTATGATGTTCCATTGATGAATCACTATTTTCTTCTCAAATACTTTAGCTTGATTGTAAATCTTGGAACTGAGTAGTATGATACCAACAAATATGTTATATGTTTTTCAATATTGTTTTGATTATATTTTTTTCATGTGAATTGGATTGATTTTCATAGAAATTTAAGACTCAACTGCTGAATAATTACCAAAAAAAATACAGCTGGCAAATTTGACTTAAATTCTTTTTCTTAATATAAATTTATTTATTTTAATTGAAGGTTAATTACTTCATAGTACTGTATTGGTTTTGCCATACATCAACATGAATCCGCCACAGGTATACACGTGTTCCTCATCCTGAACCCCCCTCCCTTCTCCCTCCCCGTACCATCCCTCTGGGTCATCTCAGTCCACCAGCCCCAAGCATCCAGTATCATTGAACCTGGACTGGCGATTTGTTTCATATATGATATTATACATGTTTCAATGCCATTGTCCCAAATCATCCCACCCTCGCCCTCGCCCACAGAGTCCAAATGACTGATCTATACATCTGTGTCTCTTTTGCTGTCTCGCATACAGGGTTATCGTTACCATCTTTCTAAATTCCATATATATGCATTAGTATACTGTATTGGTATTTTTCTTTCTGGCTTACTTCACTCTGTATAATAGGCCCCGGTTTCATCCACCTCATTAAAACTGATTCAAATGTATTCTTTTTAATGGCTGAGTAATACTCCATTGTGTATATATACCACAGAAATTCTTATTTCTTTGAATTTATAGACAAAATTGGGGAAAATTGGTATCTAAACAGTAGTGAGTCTTCCAATCTTAGTCTAAAATAATACACTTAATTGTTTTCTTTCAAGATTAGACTCAAGATACTGAGTTTCAGAAAATATATCAGAGATGCAGTGCCCTTCCCATTGTATCACCTCAGGGGATCCATGGCATATATCTGACATCACTGATGTGATCAGCCTGTATCACTTGGTTATATTAGTGTTTGTCACGTATCTCTACTGAAAATCAATATCTTTTCCCTTTCCATGTTTTATTATTTGAAAATAAATAATAAGTAAGTGAAGTCTATACTCCAGGATTGTGGGAGTGAGGCAAAAAGGCAGATTAAGTGCCACTTCTGGGAGGAGTACTATATATAGGTATTTTTTGAAATTATTCTATAAAAATTTTGTATCTTCTCTATTATTTATATCAATATGGACTCATATATGTTTACTTTGTCTTTGGGGTGATAATCCAGTGGTGCAGTATACATTCTATTGCTACTGTTACTCCAGATTTGGCCATTGAGAGCTCTTTCAGGTTGGCTCCTGTATCTCCTCAATTGTCCCTGTCCTTTTGTTTTCTTGAGCTCTTCATAACTTTCTGTACTATAAGATGCTCTAGTATCGTCTCCTAATTTCCCTGCCCCATCCCTAGATTTGGTCGTTTATCCAAGGAGCCCAGGTCCCTTTTCTTGCCATACATCATGAATCTGCCACAGGTATACACGTGTCCAATGAGGGAGGTGATCATTGACCTTCCTCTTCACATCAAAGGGGCAGAATGAAGTGGAGGTAGACAGCACTAATTGCCACTCTCCTTTCCTTCTCTCCTTAGAGCAGCAGGGCCCAGTGAGGACTGAGAGTGTCAGGGTATTGACTGAAATGGCATGGGGAGGGCTGTTTGAATAGGGATGCAATTACCACCTTCAGTGTGTCTGTGTGCTGTACCCCATTCCAAGGCTTGCCATTCATCTGGCTAAACTTGTGATTGGCACGTCTTGGAATGGAGTAACGTACAACAATGATGGTGGTACTGGAGGAGGTATGGCTGCCTGAGTCTTTCCTTGAACCATAGCATCATGTTTTTGGTGCTGGGCTGCATTAGGGGACTATTGTGCATGCCTTCTAAGGAATAAGACACAGGGAATTAGGGCACCCTAGGAAAACCTTCATATGTATGTTCTTGGTGGTTTAAAAGTTTGATAAAAAAGGGACCTGGGCATATGGACCACAACATGGGGGAAGTTTTAATGCTCCTCTGTCTTACCATTGATATTTCTCTCTGTAGAACCAGATTTTCCCTTTCTTGGATTCACCTTCAATTGTAATTGAAGTCACCAAAGAAGTAGGAGTAGCCATTGTTAAGTTAGATGAAGCTCTGTCAGTCTGATATATAATATTCAACATTTATTTATTGATTTATTATGTGTATGCTTGTTCACTTATTTTTTAGTTATGTGAAAAACATAGGGGCAATGGGGAACTATAGAACTCTTTTAAAAAAGTTTATTTATTTTAATTGGAGGCTAATTACTTGATAATATTGTAGTGGTTTTTGCCCCACATTGACATGAATCAGCCATGGTAGAACTCTTGATAATGATAAAATGCTTCTATTTTTCCCTTTTGTTAACCTTTGGATTTCTATTCTTGACCCTGCACACAGAGGGAGACAAAGAAGATAGTAGTTGGGTAGTTGGAGACCATCTGCAGAACTGGAGCAGTACAAAGGAAGCAACTTACACATTTTACATTCTTCTATGGAAACATAGTCTTGAAGCTCTGTNGCCATGGTAGAACTCTTGATAATGATAAAATGCTTCTATTTTTCCCTTTTGTTAACCTTTGGATTTCTATTCTTGACCCTGCACACAGAGGGAGACAAAGAAGATAGTAGTTGGGTAGTTGGAGACCATCTGCAGAACTGGAGCAGTACAAAGGAAGCAACTTACACATTTTACATTCTTCTATGGAAACATAGTCTTGAAGCTCTGTAAAGGTAAGCCTACTTCAACCAAATTAGTGGTTATGAATAACTAAGGGTTTTGGTATCCCTGCATCTCAGGGGGCCACAGGTTTCACTCTCACTTCAATTCTTGGCAAAAATTTAGGTTGTGATCAAAGGATGGAAATTTCTTTATCTGTCTCCTAACATTATTTAGTTCAGTTCAGTTCAGTCACGGAGTCATGTCTGACTCTTTGTGACCCCATGATTTGCAGCATGCCAGGCCTCCCTGTCCATCTCCAACTCCCAGAGTTCACTCAAACTCATGTCCATTGACTCGATAATGCCATCCAGCCAACTCATCCTCTGTCATCCCCTTCTCCTTCCAAATCCTTCCCAGCATCAGAGTCTTCTCCAATGAGTCAAGTCTTTGCATGAGGTGGCCAAAGTATTGGAGTTTCCGCTTTAGCATCAGTCCTTCCAATGAACACCCGGGGCTGATTTCCTTTAGAACGGACTGGTTGGATCTCCTTGCAGTCCAAGGGATTCTCAAGAGTCTTCTCCAACATCACAGTTGAAAAGCATCAATTCTTCGGCACTCAGCCTTCTTCACAGTCCAACTCTCACATCCATACATGACCACTGGGAAAACCATAGCCTTGACTAGATGGACTTTTGTTGGCAAAGTAATGTTTCTGCTTTTGAATATGCTATCTAGGTTGGTCATAACTTTCCTTCTAAGAAGTAAGCATCTTTTAAGCATCTTTTAATTTCATGGCTGCAGTCACGATCTGCAGTGATTTTGGAGCCCCCCAAAATAAAGTCTGATACTGTTTCCCTATCTATTTGCCATGAAGTGATGGGACCGCATGCCATGATCTTCGTTTTCTGAATGTTGAGCTTTACGCCAACTTTTTCACTCTCCTCTTTCACTTTCATCAAGAGGCTTTTTAGTTCCCCTTCACCTTCTGCCATAAGGGTGGTGTCATCTGCATATCTGAGGTTATTGATATTTCTCCCAGCAATCTTGATTCCAGCTTGCACTTCTTCCAGCCCAGTGTTTCTCATGATGTACTCTGCATATAAGTTTAAAAAAGCAGGGTGACAATATACAGCCTTGACATACTCCTTTTCCTATTTGGAACCAGTCTGTTGTTCCATGTCCAGTTCTAACTGTTGCTTCCTGACCTGCATATAGGTTTTTCGAGAGGCATGTCAGGTGGTTTGGTATTCCCATCTCTTTCAGAATTTTCCACAGTTTATTGTGATTATTACTCATGTACAAAGGCTTCCCAGGTGGCTCAGCAATAAAGAACCTGCTTGTCAATGGAGGAGACACAAGAGATGCTGTTTTGCTCCCTGGGTCAGGAAGATCCCCTGGAGAAGGCAATTGCAACCCACTCCAGTATTCTCTGTGATGCAGTCAGTTAGCGTGTTTGGCCATTAACCGAAAAGTTGGTGGTTTAAGACCACCCAAGGATATATCTTTCCTGCTATTGAATGTAAAGGATTCATAGCTCTACCTAGGGCTTCTCTGATAGCTCAGTTGGTAAAGAGTCCGCCTGCAATGCAGGAGGCCATGGTTCGATTCCTGGGTTGGGAAGATCCCCTGCAGAAGGGATAGGCTACCCACTCCAGTAACACAACTGAGCGACTTTCACTTTCACCAGTATTCTTGCCTGGAAAATCCCATGGACAGAGGAGCTTAGCAGGCTACAGTCCGTGGGATCACAGACACTTACATGTCTGAGCACACATGCATGCACAACTTGTCTACTATTTATGATATTTTCTTTCCTGCACCACATGAGCTAAGGCTTTCTCTGTACAGCCTCACTACTTCAGATGTGTGTAGGCAGTGAGTATGACACCATTGAAGGTTGTTCTCAGATTTAATTGTGGGTTTATTATGGAAAGGTATGAGAGTTTATGTGTGAGTGTGTTTGTGTATAATTGTCCTGAAATGTGTAAGGATTCTTATTTGACACTGAAGTGGCCCTGTATGGTTTTCAGGAGTAATGTATGTGGAGAAAGCTGATACAAATGGTACAACTACTTCAAAGTTGGCTACAGAACAGCTTCTAAATAGAAGTAATATGTTCCATGAAAATATTACAGCTGGGCATGGCCTTTGGATTTTGTCATGGATCAAGATGCCATAGAAATGGTCTCAGTTTGATTGAAAGTAAATCCTAAAGGAAATAACCTGTTTCAAAGGACCCATCACACGAAGAAACCCATTTCAAATATTCAAAGGAATATTTTAGAGACTTAGGTCTGTAAATAATGTCATGATTCAATATTTGCATAACAGTAGCATGTAAGGGCAGCAGAGGGAGCATATGAGAAGAGTGAGCATAGAGGGAAGGGATCAGTCGCTCAGTTGTGTCTGACTCTTTGCAACCCCAGGGACTGCAGCATGCCAGTCTTCCCTGTGCATCACCAATTCCTAGAGCTTGCTCAAACTCATGTCCATTGAGTCAATGATGGCATTCAACCATCTCATCCTCTGTCATCCCTTCTCCTCCTGCCTTCAGTCTTTCCCAGCGTCAGGGTCTTTTCCAATGAGTCATTTCTTCTCCTCAGGTAGCCGAAGTATTGGAGTTGCAGCTCCAGCCTAAGTCCTTCCAATGTATATTCAGGACTGATTTCTTTTAGGATGGACTACTTTGATCTTCTTGCAGTCCAAGGGACTCTCAAGAGTCTTCTCCAACACCACAGTTCAAAAGCATTGATTCTTCCCTGCTCAGTTTTCTTTATGATCCGACTCTCACATCCATACATGACCACTGGAAAAACCGTAGCTTTGACTCCATGGACCTTTGTTGGCAAAGTAATGGTAGGAAATGGATTTCTCAAGAGTAAGGGAACCAATGTGAATGTGTGTTAAGAATGGTTCTGTGTACAGCAAAAGGATTCAGACACATATACACACGTGTGTGTGTGTGTGTGTGTGTGTGTGTGTGTGTGTGTATCCTTTCTGTTTTAGCTTCTTACATGGTATTGAATACAGTTCCCTGTGACATACCGTAGGTCCTTGTATATGTCTTTTATATTTGGTAGTTTGTATCTGTTAATCCCTAAATCATTTTATTTATCTCTCCCCCTCGTTTGGTTCTTGTGTACACCAAGGTCAAAGATGAAAGCTAGGCTCAGCAGTTGGGTTGGGAGGTAGAGTAGGTACTCCTTGTCTCACAAAGAGAAGGGGACCAGTCAGCCTAGGGACTTGGCAACCTGGGAATGTATTATTTTTGTCTTCTGGTCTCCACTAGAACCGAAATACTCAAATACAGTTGGATTAGTACTCAAATGCCTACTTCAGGAACTCTCTGAATTCTTACTCTGCTGCTCAAGATAAACACAAAGGGATGCAGCTGTTTTTGTCTTTTTTTCTTTGTTCACCAGGCAAAAACATCCTCTATGTTCCATTATACTTATGTGAAGAAACTCGACTGGAGGGCATGGCTGAGGTAGTAATAAGTACCAGTCAAAAGACTGTCAGAGCTGAAAGACGTGACAAGGATTGTGCCCATAACAAACCCCTTATCACAGACCAGATACTTGGGTTATAGATGGTTCAGATATATTTACTGAAGATGTGAAAGTTCTAACATTTTTGTGAAATGGGAACTATTGAAAGTCTCTTGAAAGACAAAAAAAAAAAAAAGCCTGGGAAACTCCAGTTTATATGTCCCTTTCCCTAAGTCATTTTCCCCCTCTCCATAGCAAGTGACAGGTGGAAGTGTGTTTCCAAATCCTCCTTCCTCTCTCTGAAGGATTGGCATAAGATGACTCATTCTCTTAGACTGTGGCTGGTCTGTGGTCTCCTTTCACCTTAACATGCTCTCTTTCATCTTCTATCAGGTTCAGTTGGTCATCAAAATCAGAGTCCTTGGCACCTGTGTCACAGAATGGAAAATTGGAAAAATATATTATTAACAGCCAAACTTTCTGATCAAGGGCTGAGATAACCTAAAGCTGAGAGGAGGAAAAGATATCTCTAGGATTTCACCTCATGTCTCTCTTACCATTGAAGAGCCATATATTAAATGGTTAGTTTCTTTTAAAGAGACACAAGAGATGGAATTTCTGCCCTCAGTATTTGCATCCCTGACTGATGTCCCCCTTTCCTTCCTAAGGGTTTTACTGTGCTTTCACTGATGTGGATTTGAAATGAAGGAATTTGGGGGGACTATGGAGGTGTTTTAAATATTTTGTTCTTGTTTTGTTTGGGTTTACTTTGGGGGAAACATATATTTTCAATACTTAGTTCCTGACAACTTGAAAGATAACATGTTAGAGTAAAAGATATTTCTTAAATGAGGAAGGAAAGCTAGGAAGGGGCTCATTCTCTTTGGGGCATGAGAAACCTCCAAGGGTACACAGAAGAAGTGAGGGGAAACTTATTCACGTAGAGAAGGAACTTGTCAGGCAGTATGTTTTAATGGAAAATGATGGCTATCATGCTGTGGCAGTCACTATTGGGTAGATATTAGGAGAGCTATGTTGATGTAAGGTGGATTGGGCAGAGGGGCCACCGTGAGCTGTGCTATGTGCACTGCCCTATTTAGGAAGACACCATTGACATGTACTGTATTATCAAGTGTGCCTTTCTGTATAGATTAGTGCTCAACAAGTACACCTTGGTTGGTGGCTTAAGTCCCTGAAAAAATTTGTCCCAAATAAGTCATTCATGAGTCTATAACCCTTGATTATAAAGAAATATGGCCACAGAGAAGGAGGCATGCACAGGGATATAACCCTACCTAAATTCTGCTATGAAAAATTCCCTGATTTAGACAGTATCAAGACTCTGTTAATATGATGCTCTCCATACTCGGCAGTGTAATGCCACTCCATCTTCATAGAAGGAATAGGGTTCCCTGGTGGGCTGTCTATGAAAATTTCACTATGGTTTTAGGTCCTATATAACACAGGACATCTGAAAGCCCAAGATTGGACGTGGATATGGCAGCTGAGGCTAGATGCAAGGAATATTCCCTGATTTTTCAGTTCAAAAATTGCCAAGCACATACAGTGTGCCAGTCCTCATGTGAGGTACTACAGATATAGTAGGAGAACAGGAGAGGCAAAACTTCAAGAAGCACTTAGTACAAATAAACAATAGCTAGTTAAAAAAAAAAAAAAAAACGAATGTGAACTGTGCACAACAGCCCAAAGTACTCTGGCTGACAGTAAAGTGTATTGAGGATTGGACAGTGCTCCAGGAAGAAGTTGTGGTCATTTCAAAGACAGTGATAAGGGAAGGTTTCTCTGAGAAGACACTGAGTAAAGTCCTGTGCTATGAAGGGAGAGAATCAATCCCTAATTTCTCAGTGCTCCAAGACTTCCTTTCTGTCCGATGGAGCTAATCCCAGTTTTTCCTGTTGATCTTTTCTTACTGTCCAGTTTCACCTCCAAACAGTTCTACCCTGGCCCAAGAGATTTTGTGGTGCAAATTCATGGAAATATTGAGACACTTTGGTTAAAGAAGTGGAAAGGAAAGGGGATTAAACAAAGAACCTGTCAAGTTGGATGATATATCTCCATGACAGGAGAATAGGAGTTGATGGAAATAAGAAAAAAAAATTAACTTCTGCCATGATGCTTTATGTAGAGGGGATATCTCTTCTCTGGGAGGTTTCAAAAAATCACCAGCAAGAAATTGAGTGTACTTTTTAAAAGGGAAGAAAAGACATTGAAGATATTTGAAAATGATGCTTTTGCTGGTACTGATTATCCTTAAATGTGAGAAACCCAGATCAGAGACTGAGCCATCAGTTTCTTGTCTCAAAGGAGTTGCAGCTGCCTGTTAAACTAATAGTACATGTGCATAAGTATTGTCTGCGAGACTTAATCTTACTTTCTACCCTCTGCCAACTTAAAACCAGTGCATGGCTACTGTGGCTGTTGCTTGTGCTTCTGCATTTTTGCTAGATTAAATTGAGAATGACCTAGTGTGAGACAACATGGTAGTAAGAGGAAAAGCTGAGTTGGACAACAGACTGCAGTCAAGCTCTCTGACGACAGAGCTCAACACATCTGCAATGTCAATAGGAAATTGGGCCCTCTCTGTTATGATTTCCTTTCTTTCTTACAGGAAATAGAGAGGAAAATGATGTTTCCTCATTTTAGGTAATCTGCACAGAGAGAACAGAGACACAGTAGCCAGTGGTCCTTAAGACATACAGTTGTGAAGAGGAGCATTGGGATGAATAATGTTGAGAGGAGTTAAAGTTTTCTTGAAAATACTGGTATAGTTGGCCTCCATATCCATGGATTGCACATGCACAGATCCAATCAAGCACAATCAAAAAATTCGGAAAAAAATCACAACGTTCCAGAAGGCAAAACTTGAATTTACTGAGGACCGGTAACTATTTATATAGCATTTATAGTGTATTTACTACTATGTATGTAGCACTTACATTATATGAGGTATTATACATAATATAAAGATAATTTAAAGAATACAAGATCATACTAAGAGAAGTTAGAAAGAGAAAGACAAATACCATATTCTATCACTTATATGTGGAATTTAAAATATGATACAAATTAATGCTGAAGCTGAAACTCCAGTACTTTGGCCTCCTCATGCGAAGAGTTGACTCATTGGAAAAGACTCTGATGCTGGGAGGGATTGGGGGCAGGAGGAGAAGGGGATGACAGAAGATGAGATGGCTGGATGGCATCACTGACTCGATGGACATGAGTCTGAGTGAACTCCAGGAGTTGGTGATGGACAGGGAGGCCTGGCGTGCTGCTATTCATGGGGTCGTAAAGAGTCGGACATGGGACTGAGCAACTGAACTGAACTGAACATATCTATAAAACAGAAACAGGTTCAGAGTACAAACTTGTGGTTGCCAAGAGGGAGGGGGTTGAAGGAAGGATGGATTGGGAGTTTGGGGTTAGCAGATGCAAACTATTATATATAGAATAGATAACATCAGGTGACTCAGTGGTAAAGAATCCGCCTGCCAAGGCAGGAGCCATAGGAGATACAGGTTCGATCCCCGGGTCAGGAAAATCCCCTGCAGGAGGAAATGGCAACCTACTCCAGTATTCTTGCCTGGAAAATTCCATGATCAGAAGTAGCCTGGCGGGCTACAGTCCACAGGGTTGCAAAGAGACATGTTGCAGCATGCCCCCACCACCATACAGATAGCAAGGTCCTACTGTATAGCAAAGGGAACTATATTCAATATCCCATAGTAAACCATAATGGAAAAGAATATGAAAAAGAACATATATACTTATAATGGAATCATTTTGCTATACACCACAAACTAACACAGCATTGTGAATCAAGTATACTTCAGGTAAAAAACAAAAACAAAAACATGTAAAGTATATGAGAGAGTATGCATAGGTTATATGCAAAAACTCTGCCATTTTACATAAGGGGCTTGAGCACCCTCAGATGCTGGTATCCACTGGGGATATTGGATACCAAGGGATGACTGTACTTTTTGGAAAAATGTGGGACTTGTGGCTACTATAGTAATATAGACCAGGTATTTTCCCTATTAAATAAGATTTCAAGACTGTCAGACATCAAGATAGTTTCCTTTATCTGTCTTGACTATTGTTTCAATAAAAATTTATAAACTAGATATAATTTTCCCATACTTGTCCACCTACCTATTTGAAAGATCTTCAGCCACTAGTTTTCACGTTCTAAAAAAAAACAGAGAACAAAACTCAAGTTTTAGACTGGCACCTTCTCACCTGTACTGCCAGCATTTTCAGGTGTCTGTGTGTATACAACTTAACATTTCAGTGTATGCGTAATACTATAGCTTTTTAGTGAACACTTATGCAAGTTTAGATGAATGTGAAACTTGTATAACAGTGACAAAATTCAAGATATAGAATAGTTACCATCATCTAAAAAAAATAAATCTTACCAGCTCATAGAGTAAGAACTTCCTGTAATTCCCAGAGTCTAGAATCCATTTGCCATATTTGTTTCCCTGTATTTTGGTGTCCTAGGCTTAGTCTTTGCAGAGAAACACAGGCACCTAGTTCAGTTCAGTTAGTCGTTCAGTTATGTCCGACTCTTTGCAACCCCATGAATCATAGCACGCCAGGCCTCCCTGTCCATCACCAACTCCCAGAGTTCACTCAGACTCACGTCCATTGAGTCAGTGATGCCATCCAGCCATCTCATCCTCTGTCATCCCCTTCTCCTGCCCCCGATGCTAGGATAGTCTTTCCCAATGAGTCAGTGCTTCACATGAGGTGGCCAAAGTACTGGAGTTTCAGCTTTAGAATCATTCCTTCCAAAGAAATCCCAGGGCTGATCTCCTTCAGAATGGACTGGTTGGATCTCCTTGCAGTCCAAGGGGACTCTCAAGAGTCTTCTCCAACACCACAGTTCAAAAGCATCAATTCTTTGGCGCTCAGCCTTCTTCACAGTCCAACTCTCACATCCATACATGCACCTAGTAGCATGTGTTTAAGATTTAAAGAAATGGAAAAACATGCTCAAGGAAAAGGCTCAGAAAACCCAGATCCTAAGTGGGATAGAAGGGCATCCTTAGGTCCCAAGTTCCTATCTGTTGTGTACATAATTCTCAATAAGTAAAAATTTTACTCTAGAGTCTGAAAAAAAAAAAAGGGTATTTCTTTTCTTTCCATCCCAAAATAATAATCTTTAGTAAACAATCTCCCCCCACACTTTGTTTTTAGGATTTTGTGTGTTTTACCTGCTTATTTGTAATTCTAGAGTTGAGGTAAGAAGCTCATGTAGAGGGCTCAGATATTTGAGAGATAAAGTTGGGGTTGATGTGATAGTGTGTATTTTCTGCCTAAGTGGATGTGAGGAATGTAAATTGCTTGTTAGTACCTCATTATATTAATAAGTAGTAAAAGGGGCTAAGATAATACATGCAAGGATATTTCTCCCATGAGCAAGAAAACCTAGTAGAAAGGTTTAAAGGTTTTCAGTTCTGAAAATTGTCACATAAAACCTGCAACATGGGAGATCATCGCACTCAGGAGGGTTGGATGAAAAAGACAGCGAGGTGGGTGCTCTACAGGTCCCTTGGTCAAAAATCTGTGGCCACTCACTGCCTGAAAACATTGAGCATTTGTTTCAGAAGAGCATGAGTGATCTTTAGGAAAGGTTTAGACATATAGGATATCTAGACATTCTTTGTGTGACCACTCTACAAATAGCTAGTAATACTGATCATAGCTCTTTATGGCTTAATTTTGTGTTTTTGTTTCATTTTTTTGTCTTTTGTTTTATTTTTTCACAAGTGTTTTTTGAGACAAATTTTTGGATATTTTATGTATGGGGTTTGGATATAAATTTTTAAAAATACATTTACTTATTTTCATTTTGAATCTTTGGTTATTTGGTTGTTGTCTTGGGATAATAAACAACCCCATGTCCCAAGGCCCTCTCTGATTTTCAAAGAATACCATAGGCAGAATTTTGTTCTTAGGGCACTGATCCTGAAAAATAAGCATTTAAAAATCAACATAAAATAAGGCTCACCCTTTATGGTGAATAAGTCTATGAGTTTTGAAAAATACATATAGACATATAGTACTGTATCTACCAGTGTGGTCATGATTTTCTGCCTGGATGATCTATCCATTGATATAAGTGGGGCTTTAAATCCCTATTATTATTTTTTTTTAATTTTTATTTTTTAGTTTGTTTTGCTTTACAATACTGTACTCATTTTGCCATACATTGACATAAATCAGCCATAAGTGTACCTGAGTTCCCAATCCGGACCCCCCCCTTCCCCCTCCCTCCCCACACCATCCCTCCGGATCATCCCNAAAATAAACAAATGGGATCTAATTAAAATTAAAAGCTTCTGCACAACAAAGGAAACTATAAACAAGGTTTAAATCCCTATTATTATTGTATTATTGCCATTCCTAGTTGTATTTTGCCCTTTCCTATGAATTCTTTTCCACATAGAGAATACTCTTTAACATTTCTTTTAGATTAGGTTTAGTATTGATGAACTCTTTTAGCTTTTGTTCATCCTAGAAGTTCTTTACATCTCCTTTGATTCTAAATGAGAATCCTGCTGGGTCATGTATCCCAGGTAGCAGGTTTCTTCGTTTCAGCACTTTGAATGTGTCATGCCACTCCATCTGGTCTTCAATGTTTCTGGAGAAAAATAAGCCGAGTGCCTAATGAACATCACTTATATATGACTATTAAATTTTCTCTTGCTGCTTTTAGAATTCTCTCTAACTTTTGCCATTTTAATCATGTTATGTCTTGGTGTGGATTTGTTTGGGTCCATTTGTTTGGTACCCTTCTTGCTTCCTGTACTTGAATATCTGTTTCCTTCTTCAGAGTCGGGAAGTTTTAGCTGTAATTTCATCCAATATATTTTTGATCCCCTTCTCTCTCTTTTCTCCTTCTGGGACTGCAAATGTTGTTATGCTTAATGTTACTGGAGCATGACCTATAGTGTTGTGATTGCTGTCAGAGTTTAGGGTTGCTTCTAATACACTGCTTGAGTCAGCACTAAAAATGGCTGCTGTCGCCCCACTCAGGCTTACCCTGGGAGCTCTGAGTCTTCTTCCTGATCATGGTCTTGTTCTACCCAGATCCAGTGCTCAGCTGTGACATGGAGTGAGCGGGGCTGGTGCATGCACTCACCTAGCCCTGGGGGGTGTGGTGAGCTGGTTTTGGGAAACCCAGCATCTGCTAGAGCAGTCATCTCTCTGCCCCCAGCTCTGCTTTAGGGAAGCCAGCATGCACGCAGTCCTCATGGGTGGAATCCAGGCTTCCCACAGTCTTCTTGTTAGTCCCAGCAATCTTCCAACTAGCCAAGGGGGCCAATCTCCCCAAAATATGACCCCAACATTGTGGCACCCAATTTGTGCCAAGCAGAGACATTACTTTGTCAAAAAAGGTTCATCTAGTCAAGGCTATCGATTCTTCGTTTTTTTCCAGTGGTCATGTATGGATATGAGAGTTGGACTATAAAGAAAACTGAGCGCTGAAGAATTGATGCTTTTGGACTGTGGNGCCAAGGGGGCCAATCTCCCCAAAATATGACCCCAACATTGTGGCACCCAATTTGTGCCAAGCAGAGACATTACTTTGTCAAAAAAGGTTCATCTAGTCAAGGCTATCGATTCTTCGTTTTTTTCCAGTGGTCATGTATGGATATGAGAGTTGGACTATAAAGAAAACTGAGCGCTGAAGAATTGATGCTTTTGGACTGTGGAAGAAGACTCTTGAGAGTCCCTTGGACTGCAAGGAGATCCAATCAGTCCATCCTAAAGGAGATCAGTCCTGGGTGTTCATTGGTAGGACTGATGTTGAAGCTGAAACTCCAGTACTTTGGCCACCTGATGCGAAGAGCTGACTCATTGGAAAAAACCCTAATGCTTGGAAAGATTGAGGGCAGGAGGAGAAGGGGAAGACAGAGGATGAGATGGTTGGATGGCATCACTGACTCAATGGACATGGGTTTGGATGAACTCCTGGAGTTGGTGATGGACAGGGAGGCCTGGCATGCTGCAATTCATGGGGTCACAAAGAGTAGGACATGACTGAGCAACTGAACTGAACTGAACCACTCATTCCCCAGGGCAGGTGTTTACCTATGTATTCTTACTTTTTCCCGAGTCCCTTCTCAGGGTCTTGGATGCCAAAACTGATCACTTTTCTTTCTTACCTGATTATTTGTGGATCTTTCTTTGGACATGACTGAGCAACTGAACTGACTTACAGCCTTTAGTGTATGGTATCTTTCTTCCAGCTTCTAGTTAGTTTTCAGTGAGAATTATTCCACATGTAGATATATTTTTGATATGATCATGGGAGAGAGGATAAACTCCATGTCTTCTTATTCTTCCATAAGTGCCTGTGGTCTTAGACATATGAATTTGGGGATAGAGACTTTCTTTTGGCATTTTGAATACATTATCCCTTTTTCTTCTGATCTGCATGGTTTCTGATGAAAAGTCAGCTGGTAATTTTATTTAAGTTCCCTTGTATGCAATGAGTTGCTTTTCACTTGCAGCTTTGAAAATTCCCTAAATTAAGAAAAAATAAAGAAATTCAAAACTCCCTTTTCCTCAATCTCTTTCTCCCCAACTTCTTTATTTTATCCCAGCACCAAGAGATTGAAAGTAATGTCTGCCAATTTGGGTTTCTTTATGTTTATGCTGCTTAGGATTTGTCACACATTTTTGATATGAATAGATTAATATTTTCATAATTTTGGATAAGTTTTAGCCATATTTCTTTGAAGAGCTTTTTCTGATTTATTCCCTTTCTCATTCTCATTTTGGTGTTCCTAATATGCATATTTTTGGGTTCCTTCAGATATTCCATCTTTCTCTGAGGCTCTACACATTTTTCTGCTTTTCATTTACTCTTTGTACTTTAAAAGTATTATCACTCTCAACTTAATTTGAAGTTTCTGATCTTTTCTGCTGCCAATTCAAGTCTCTAGTTGAGCCCTTCTGTTTTTTATTTTTATTTTTTTCATGTCTGATCCTATGCCTTGAAACTTCAGGATATATTTTACTTTAAAGATATTTTTTGCCATTTTTGATATGCATGTTTGATGAGATGTACATCTTGGTATACATGTCATCATAACTTCACCTGCTTCTCAAATTATGGCTTATTTCTTTGAAAATATAATGTTTAAAGTCTTTGTTAGTATGATATTTGGAATCTGTCACAGGAATTTTCTTTTGCCTGTTTTTCTCCTGTGTGTGGAATATTTTTTTTCTTAAATATTTTTTTCTCATGTGTGTGGAATATTTTTTCTTTTATATTTTCTTTTCATAATTTCAGTTAAAGGATGATTAATTGTAGCAACTCTGGATTACTGCCCCCTCCCTGGGATTGGTTTGTTGTTGGTGTTTTCTGCTTCTATATTTATTGACTTGACAGTACCGTATCAGTAAAGTTTTGTCTACAACATGAAACGGTTTGTATTTATCCTATTAGGGCCCAAGTTTTGTTATCCACAATAATTCTGAGAAGACCGTGGTTTTAGTGGAACTTTCTTTGACTCTTCCTAATCACTGCAGATGGTGACTGCAGCCATGAAATTAAAAAGACGCTTACTCCTTGGAAGAAAAGTTATGACCAACCTAGATAGCATATTCAAAAGCAGAGACATTACTTTGCCGACTAAGGTCCATCTAGTCAAGGCTATGGTTTTTCCAGTGGTCATGTATGGATGTGAGAGTTGGACTGTGAAGAAGGCTGAGTGCCCAAGAATTGATGCTTTTGAACTGTGGTGTTGGAGAAGACTCTTGAGAGTCCCTTGGACTGCAAGGAGATCCAACCAGTCCATTCTGAAGGAGATCGGCCCTGGGATTTCTTTGGAAGGAATGATGCTGAAGCTGAAGCTCCAGTACTTTGGCCACCTTATGAGAAGAGTTGACTCATTGGCAAAGATTCTGATGCTGGGAGGGATTGGGGGCAGGAGGAGAAGGGGACGACAGAGGATGAGATGGCTGGATGGCATCACTGAATCGATGGTCGTGAGTCTGAGTGAACTCTGGGAGTTGGTGATGGACAGGGAGGCCTGGCATGCTGCGATTCATGGGGTTGCAGAGAGTTGGACACGACTCAGCAACTGAACTGAATCTCTTTGTCAAACTGTCTGCCTTCATGTATATCACACCCAGCCCTTAGACTTCCTAATTGCAGACAGATTATTGTGTAGTTTTCAAAATGCTGTAGGCAAAAATTGGTCCAGAGTTTAAATAGTTTAGACCTTTTGGCACAGATAGTTCTGAGGCAAGTCTTTGAGGTTTGTTTAGATACTGTGAGGGCTCTTATTAGCTATCTGTACCCTTGTTTCTGGTAAACAATCTGCACTATTTTCAGCTTATTACTCTCAGATTACCGCAAGCTCATTTTATTTACTGACCACTAAAATCTATATTGTTTTTGAGAATGTGGTTAGGTTTGACATTCCCTTCACTCTGTTACAAATAGTCTTGTCCCTTAGGGAGAGTGTTACTATTCTGTTATTCAGGGCAGCCTCTCACACTTGGCAAAAATAATAGAATCACTAATCTGGAGTTGGCACTAAAGGCAGATCTACTTCTCTCAGAGTGACATTTCTGCTTTACAAGTAGGATGCTTATCAGTGTCAGTAGATTTTGTTTTTCTCTGGTTGCCTCATGTGATGTGGAACCTAAACCCAATGATCAATCCAGGCAAAGTATACTAGAGATCCAGAATTTTTAAGTGCTATACCTGCAGCGGATATCATAATAGGCTCTATCATAGGAGGCTGAGTGGTGGAAGTGTCCCTGAACTCTCACCACATGTACTGCGTATTTAGCCTCTGAAACATTAAGCTGGTTTTGTGGAATGGATGAAAAATTCTGGAGGATTGCCACTTCCACAAGTACACTGTAGCTCTTGAGTGGGAGCTAGACATAGAGAGAATGCATTTTGCAGGCCACAGTCACTTTAAATACTAAAACCCCAGCCTCTCGCATCCATTTACCTTATCTGTGTACCTGTGTTGTGTCTTAGAAACAAGACAGGGGAGTGCAAGCACCGTATAATTTATGTCAGAATTGAAATAATGCAATAACATATTCTAAACAATCTTGTTTCAGATAATCACCCAAAAAATGGAAGAGCTGAAGGAGTATAAGGGCATTTTCATGTGTCAGGTGTATTTTACGTCTTGTAGATCATTCCAATTTAGCAAAATGGGCTTTCTGTCCCCTGGGATCTGAGGATGAAAAGGGATTTCTACTTTTTCCATCTCACCACCTACTGTTTCTTCTCTCTTTATTTACATCTAGGATCAGGTATGCTTTTCCTGATTATTATCTTTCATTGGATTTGAGGTAGGAAACTCAGGTAGAGGGACTCATATCCAGTGAGTCACATATGGGTTGGTGACTTAAAGTATATTTGCTGCTTAATTAATGGACCTGGGGAATGCAAACTTCTTTGTAATGGGAACAAGACAGTGGGAAAAGAAATAGGATAAGGCATGCAAGGGTATTTCTTCTATAAGAAACAGAATCTAACAGTAAGAATTAATATTCAGCAGTGCTGAAAAACTATGAAAGCTCTAGCATGTGGGTAGATTCCACCCAGGAGGAAAATATGGGAAGAACAATGGAGTGGTGCTATAGAGATCCTAAGGGACAAATTCCACTGACCACTCACAGCCTGAAAACACTAAGGGTTTGCTTCAAAGGTGCATTAGTAGGTGTTTAGGCAGGGCTGTCATCTCTAGACATGCTGTGTGTGCTGAAGAGAGTGTCAATCATGTATAATTTAAAATGATTGGCATCTCTGCTGATGAAGTAACACACGACATGTGTGACATATGTGATGACACTATGGGTGCACTGAGAGTGGTTAGTTACTTGTGGGGGATGATTTCCCTAGACTGCAAGAATACCACTTTCACACACCTTCCATACCTGTACTGGACTACTTCAGAGCACTCTTTTAGGTGCCTTCTCAGAGACAGGGACAAAGAATATAAGGTGCCTTAAAAGTATCCCATTGAGTTCTGAGACTCCCATCCATTTTTCTAAAGTTACTTGATTGAAATAGGAACAAGGCTTTCTGCGTTATTATGTTGTTCCATTATGCCTGGAAAGTATTGTTCCTTTTGCAGAACCTATTCCCTGCTCCAACCAACAGATATGTTGAGCTATTCTCATCTATTAGCTTCCTTCCCCTTTTAAGGCTTTTCCTTAACCTTCTGAAGCTCAAAATGTTTTCTATCTTATGTATGCATGCATGCAAGCTCAGTTGCTCAGTCATGTCCAATTCTTTGAGACCCCATGGATTGTAGCCCACCAGGCTCCTCTGTTCATGGGATTTCCCAGGTGAGAATACTGGAGTGGGTTGCCATTCCCTTTTCCAGGGGATCTTTCTGACTCAGGGATCGAACCCATGTCTCCTGGGTTGACAGGCAGATTCTTTACCACTAGCTCCATCTGGGAAGCCCAACCATAGAGATACCTTTCTTCCTTTCTTTCTCTCCCTCCACCCCTCCCTCCTCCCTCTCTACCTCTTTCTTTTTCTTTCTACGTGTGTCTAAAACATCATCCTTTTGAGAGAATGTTTGAATCCTATGTAAGTCACCAATTTATTACGGTTTGTACATCACACTGGGAAAATTGTACTCTTTGATATTATTTTTTGTTGTTGTTGTCACTTAAAAAAATTCACATATCCTTAGTTTTCCTCTTTCTTTCCTTTGGTTTCCCTTCCTAATGCAATTAGGAAAGAGTAAAAAGAGAAGGGAGGAAGGAGAGAGAGGAGATAAGAATAATTAGATCAGTACTCCATTTCGTTTTCTTATTGTGGAGGGTACTTGTCACAGGTGAAGGATATCTAGGTTTTTTCTAGTGTTTAGAAATTTTGAATAAGGCTATTCTTTATTTACATACAAATGTGCATTTGAATACAAGATTCATTTCTTATCAGTTTCTGATTCTGCAGGTAAGAAGCACTGAAGTTGCCACTTCATGCTTACAGCAAGGAATCTGAAGAGACCAAAAAATAAACTCTTCTTGATTTTGCAAGAAAGACACAGAGCAAACAACTACTCCCAAAATTGGAGAGACAAAGAAGCAAATATA
>SJYA01003499.1:121727-132459 GCA_006410615.1 Neotragus moschatus
CCTTTTAGATTTTATGAATTTTATTTTTTGACTTTGTATACTCTTTCTTGTTGTTCTTTTGATTGGTAATTTTTGTGTGAGTTGATTGGAATTTTGTATTTTCTTTTTTTTTGTATTTCACTATGTTTTTTGTTGTACTTTAATATGCATATTTATTTGTGCCTATGTCACTAGTTTGGAAGGCTTCCCAGGTGGCTCTGTGACAAAGAATCTGCCTGTCAATGCAGAAGACACAGGTTTGATCCCTGTCTGCACTTTGATTTTCTGAGTTTCATGTTTGCAGTGTTGCTACTGCAGTTCTCCATCCATGACCAGAGGGTGCCAAGCAGAAGCCCATGTAGTGATATAAGGAAGACTCAAGGTATGAAGAAGATAATTCTATCTAACACTGTTCCAACTGAGATTTATACAGTCTGCAGTATTCAAATAAGATGAGTAAGTCATGTGATTCTTTTAACTGAACAACTAATACATGAGAAATACAAAGTACTTTTGCATGATCCAACTACATTACATTAAAAATAAGCAGGACTCAGGACTTCCCTGATGGTACAGTGGTTAATACTCCATGCTTCCAATGCAGAGGGTGTGTGTTCAGTCTCTGGATTCATAACTAATATCCCACATGGCCTGTGGCCTGACCAAAACAAACAAAAACTCCTTCAAAACCAAAAACCATGAATAAGTTTTACAAACATAATGTAGGCAAGTATTCTATATCTAAGAGAAAGAAGGAAAAGGAAAGGAAGATGGCTTATTCTCTCTCAGGTGTAGATTCTGTCCCACTAAATGCACAGCAGGTGAGAAAATAGACACCTGAGGAAAGGGGAAAGGGAGGAGCACAGTGATTGTTCCCCAGGTCTTTTGGGTATATTCTGTCAATTCCTCACTGGCTGAGAATGTTGTAATATTGACAAAGTACCATGTGAGGGAAGGTTTTGTAGCTTGGGCAGGGTCGCCACATTTCATTATGCTGCGTGCAGTGCTGCACTTCAGGAAGTGCCATCCGTGTAGATAGAAATATGATTGGCATTTCTTTGAGTGAAGTAATGCACAGCAAATATATCAGTGCTGACCCTGAGAGGGGGAAGTTGGTCATTTCTGGAACCTTGGAACCGCTGACCTAGTGCAGGTTCAACTCCTGGGACATTTTACAGAGCCTTCTATAACCTAGGGAAGGAAGGCCCTAGGAAAAACTTCACCTAAATGTTCTTCAGGGTTTTGTATCACTTTGCTATAAAGGTCAGGGCTGCCACCTTCACCTGTGTTTTGCTCAGTGCCCTACTCAGGAAGGTGTTATTCACTTACATTGAGTTTTGAATGGCACCTCTCTGAGTGTAGCAATGTGTAATATGAAAATCATTTGAGGTGGCCTTAGTAATGGTGGGTGGATATTTAATTACAGAGCTCCACTGGGATGGGTCACCTCTTCAAAGACCTGACTGGTAATTTGAAAAGCTCTGGGAAAAGTCTCCATGTGGGTTCTTCCTGTATTTTAGTTCTTTGTCCACAAAAGAACTGACCACACATGGAACAGTATTTGGGGTACAAACATAATCCTTCTTCTCCCATATTTCTCAGTTTTTTCCCTCAATGTATGACCCAAATATACTTCCTACCTTCAATACTCCTGAGAAGTTTTTACCTATGTGTTTTTCCCACAATATTTAAGGTTTTTGGTTTTTTTGCTTTTGGTAGCTTGAACACCTTCATGCCCTTCCCTACTGACCTCCAAACTCCTTTAACTCTCTCATGGAGTGATGCTGCCTCTCTCTTCAAGGCTTAGATACTTCAAAATTCCTTTGAATATTTTTATTTCTCTTTGATGATGTAATTATATCAGGAACACACACAGACATACACACAGATATGCACACTGATATCTGCCAACCATGAGAGAGAGAGATGACTTATAAAGAATTGGCTCACATTATTAGAGAGGCTGTTAAGTCTCAGTATGTTACTCCTTGGAAGAAAAGTTATGACCAACCTAGATAGCATATTCAGAAGCAGAGACATTACTTTGCCGACTAAGGTCCATCTAGTCAAGGCTATGGTTTTTCCTGTGGTCATGTATGGATGTGAGTTGGACTGTGAAGAAGGCTGAGTGCCAAAGAATTGATGCTTTTGAACTGTGGTGTTGGAGAAGACTCCTGAGAGTCCCTTGGACTGCAAGGAGATCCAACCAGTCCATACTGAAGGAGATCAGCCCTGGGATTTCTTTGGAAGGAATGATGCTAAAGCTGAAGCTCCAGTACTTTGGCCACCTCATGCGAAGAACTGACTCATTGGAAAAGACTCTGATGCTGGGAGGGATTGGGGGCAGGAGGAGAGGGGACGACAGAGGATGAGATGGCTGGATGGCATCACTGACTCGATGGAAGTGAATCTGAGTGGACTCCGGGAGTTGGTGATGGACAGGGAGGCCTGGCGTGCTGCGATCATGGGTTCACAAAGAGTTGGACACGACTGAGCGACTGAACTGAACTGAAATAAGTCCTAGTATGTTACTTTCCAATATCTTTGAGGTGAACTAGAAAGCTGGATTTGTTTCATGTGTAGCATTTTGCTTTCTTTGATTTTTGCTCCTTTTAGATTTTATGAATTTTAATATATTTTTAGATTTTGTATGCTCTTTCTTATTGTTATTCTGATTAGTATTTGTTTATCTGTGTTGAATGGTTTTTTTTTTTTGTATTTTACTGTGTTTTCTGTTGAACTTTCATTTGCATAATGATCTGTGTCTATGCCATTTGTTTGGAAGATTTTCCAGGTGACTCAGTGGTAAAGAATCTGCCTGCCAGTACAGGAGACACAGGCTTGTTCCCTGGGTCAGGAAGATCCCCTGGAAAGGGACATGGCAGCCCATTCCCATATTCTTGCCTAGGAAACCCCATGGACAGAAAAGCCTGGCAGGTTCCACTTCATGGGATTACAAGAGTTGGTCACAGCTTAGAGAGTAAACAGCAACAGCAGCAATATTTGTCTGGACTTTGAATTGTGTGTTGCTGAAGGGTTTTTTTTTTATGACTTATAAGTTTGGCTTGTGGTTACTTCTTTGTGTTTTGCTTGTGAGATTTCATCATTTGTTTTAGATTATTGTGTGATTGGATGTGTCTATGTGTGGTTTTGTGGGGTAGGAGGTCTTAAAATCTCTTGCTGTTTGATAGGTTCCTACAAAGAAGACTTCTTTGAAGCTCCTGAGGCATAAAGTATGTGAGGAGGAGAAATTGTACTTATGGTTGGCAGTTGAAGGAGAGTTCTGAGTTGTTATTCTTTTCCCTTGAGAAGTTTGGAGAGACATGTCAAGGGCCCAAATACTTCAAGGAGGAGAGAAGTGGACAAAGAGAAATTGGTATATATAAATATTTCTGTAGAATCTAACTTTGGTTACTTTTCAAATTTTTTGAATTTCAAGAATTCAAAGAAAGGATCAAGATATTTAGAATTGTTTATTTTCTGAAACATGTTTGTGAGAGTTAATTCTTAGGTAGGTTGATTAGAAGTCTGAGGTCCCTGAGGAAGAGAAAGGGGTCTGAGGCTCTCAAGGAGGAGAAAGAACAAACTGTTTTTTCCTACACTCCTTTGATTTAGTCACACAAACAGTTTTTCTTTAAGCCCAGGGCTAATAATTATAGAACAAAACAACTCATATTGCTCAAGGGTATGTTTTTCCTTAAACTCTGTATGATGATTATATAACAGCAATGTACCCTGAGGATAGGTTTTTCCTTAAGAACCTTCTGACTAATCCTGCCATCTTAAAATGTATATAATGGGAGTGGATTTGGTAAGATCTTTCTATTGTTAGTTCTAATCCTATTATCTTAAAATGTAAATTGTGAGAGTGGGTCTTTACAAGAGTAAGACCTTTACAACCTTGAAACATTCTTTTGATTTATTTTTAATAACCAACTTTTGAACTGTGATGCTAATAATCGATGCTCTTGAACTGTGATGTTGGAGAAAACTCTTGAGAGTCCCTTGGACTGCAAGGAGATCCAACCAGTCCATCCTAAAGGAAATCAGTCCTGAATATTCATTGGAAAGACTGATGCTGAAGCTTAAACTCCAATACTTTGGTCACCTGATGTGAAGAACTGACTCACTGAAAAAGACCCTGATCTGGGAAAGATTGAAGGCAGGAGAAGAGGATGACAGAGGATGAGATGATTGGATGGCATCATGAACTCAATGGACGTTTAAGTAAACTCCAGGAGTTGGTGATGGGCAGGGAAGCCTGGCATGCTGCTGTCCATGGAGTCACAATAGGTCAGATGCGACTGAGTGACTGAACTGAACTGAATAACCAACTGAAAAAGTTTAAAGCTCCCTTGCTGAGACTAGGGATGGGGCACTCTCCATCCCCTTCTGATGTCCATCTCAGAAGCTTTCTCTGTCCCTTTTCAGTATAATAAAACTTCTGCCACACAAAAGCTCTGAGTGATCAAGCCTTGTCCCTGATCCTGAAGCTAAATCTTCTTTTTCAGAAATTATGAATCTGACATCGTTCACTGTAAGCTATCATTTCCTTCACCATGACTAAGCTCTGAGACTGAGCTTTGTGCTTTCCTGTCTTTTGGGAGTTGTAGATGTTTAATAGGGTGATGGGAATGGTACACAGGAACATCTGAGACACAGAATGTTCATTATTTCCCCATATCAACTTAAAATGAGTACATGGCTACTGTTTCATAGCTACTTCAAAATAATTTAGTCTTATTAAACTGAATGCAGAATGATCTAGCCCAGTAGTATATGCAAGAAAGGAGAGAATTCTATCTAGCTCTCCAAAAACACAGTTTCATCATATCTATAGTATATACATTGGGCTTCCCTCATAGCTCAGTTGGTAAATCATCTGCCTGCAATGCAGGAGACCTGGGTTCAATTCCTGGGTTGGGAAGATCCCCTGGAGAAGGGAATGTAACCCACTCCAGTATCCTTGCCTGGAGAACCCCATGGATAGAAGAGTCCAGCAGGCTACAGAAAGTGAAGATATGCAGATGACACCACCCTTATGGTAGAAAGTGAAGAGGAACTAAAGAGCTTCTTCAAGAGATGGGAATACCAGACCACCTGACTTGCCTCCTGAGAAATCTGTATGCACGTCAAGAAGCAACAGTAAGAATTGCATATGGAAAAACAGACTGGTTCCAAATAGGAAAAGGAGTATGTCAAGGCTGTATGTTGTCACCCGGCTTATTTAGCTTATATGAAGAGCACACCATGAGAAATGCCACACTGGATAAAGCACAAGCTGAAATCAAGATTGCTGGGAGAAATATCAATAACTTCAGATATGCAGATGACACCACCCTTATGGCAGAAAGTAAAGAGGAACTAAAGAGCCTCTTGATGAAAGTGAAAGAGGAGAGTAAAAAAGCTCACTTAACTCTCAACATTCAGAAACAATGATCATGGCATCTGGTACCATCACTTCATGGCAAATAGATATGGAAACAATAGAAACAGTGAAAGAGTTTACTTTCATGGGCTCCAAGATCACTGCAGATGGTAACTTCAGCCATGAAACTAAAAGATGCTTACTCCTTGTAAGGAAAGTTAGGACCAACCTAGATAGCATATTCAAAAGCAGAGACATTACTTTGCTAACAAAAGTCCATGTAGTCAAGGCTATGGTTTTTCCATTGGTCATGTATGGATATGAGAGTCGGACTATGAAGAAGGCTGAGCACCAAAGAATTGATGCTTTTGAAGTGTGGTGTTGGAGAAGACTCTTGAAAGTCCCTTGGACTGTAAGGAGATCCAACCCGTCCATCCTAAAGGAGATCAGTCCCGGGTGTTCATTGGAAGGACTGATGCTGAAGCTGAAACTCCAATCCTTTGGCCACCTGATGTGAAGAGCTGACTCATTTGAAAAGACCCTGATGCTGGGAAAGATTGAGGGCAGGAGGAGAAGGGGATAAGAGAGGATCAGATGGTTGGATGGCATCACTGACTGAATGGATTTGGGTTTAGGGGGATTCCGGGAGTTGGTGATGGACAGGAAGGCCTGGCATGCTGCAGTTCATGGGATCGAAACGAGTTGGACACGACTGAGAGACTGAAGTGACTTTGAATGGTTGAGAGAAAGGAAAAGATGGTGCCCAGAACTTTTCAGTTTATCTCCTTACAATTTTAACGTTAATTATAAAAATACTACATGTGAAGTGATGAAGTGGCAAAAGGATCACTTAGGTCTGAATAAATATTGCAGTGTTCTTACATGTGAGTAAATAATTCATTGACTTTTTCCCTAATTTTTTCTACAGTTGTTATTTCTTAATAAAAATACTACATAAGAGAGAAAGAGAATGAGTGACGTAAGAGCCACACACTTTTGGACATGATCACAGGACTGGAATAGTGCCTGAAAGGTATGTTGTAAATTTTATATTCTTCTGTTGGGAAATGGGATTAAAAACTGGTGTCACCTCTGATATAAGCTTGTTCAAACCATTTTAAGGGTTGAATTAGCAACTGGATTTGTGAATTTTTTGCCCAGATCTATTACCATATTGCAGCCATGAAATTAAAAGACGCTTACTCCTTGGAGGAACGGTATGACCAACCTAGATAGCATATTCAAAAGCAGAGACATTACTTTGCCAACAAAGTTCCGTATAATCAAAGCTATGGTTTTTCCAATGTTCATGTATAGATGTGAGAGTTGGACTGTGAAGAGAGCTGAGCACAGAATTGATGCTTTTGAACTGTGGTGTTGGAGAAGACTCTTGAGAGTCCCTTGGACTGTCAGGAGATCCAACCAGTTCACCCTAAAGGAGATCATTCCTGAGTGTTCATTGGAAGGACTGATGCTGAAGCTGGAACTCCAGTACTTTCACCACCTCATGTGAAGAGTTGACTCATTGGAAAAGACCCTGATCCTGAGAGGGATTGGGGGCAGGAGGAGAAGGGCATGACACAGGATGAGATGGCTGGATGGCATCACAGACTTGATGGACATGAGTTTGAGTGAACTCTGGGAGTTGGTGATGGACAGGGAGGCCTGGCCTGCTGATTCATGGGGTCACAAAGAGTCGGACACAACTGAGCAACTGAACTGAACTGAATGCCATATTAAATCTGATAGAGTGCCTGAGGAACTATGGATGGAAGTTCATGACATTTCACAGGAGGTAAGGATCAAGACCATCCCCAAGCATAAGAAATGCAAAAAGGCAAAGTGGTTTTCTGAGGAGGCCTTACAAAAACGGTGAAAAGAAGAGAAACTAAAGGCAAAGGAGAAAAGGAAAGATATGCCCGTTTGAATGCAAAGTTCCAAAGAATAGCAAGGAGATAATAAGGAAGCCTTCCTCAGTGATCAGCGCAAAAAATGGAACAAAACAACAGAATGGAAAAACTAGAGATCTCAAGAAAATTATAGATACCAAGGGAACATTTCATGCAAAATTGGCCACAATAAGGGACAGAAAAGATATGGACCTAACAAAAGCAGAAGATATTAAGAAGACATAGCAAGAAAACACAGAACAGCTATATAATAGAGATCTTCACAACCCAGATAACCATGATAGTATGCTCACTCACCTAGAGCCAGGCATTCTGGAGTGCAAAGTCAAGTGGGCATTAGGAAGCATTGCTATGAACAAAGCTAGTGGAGGTGATGGAATTACAGTTGAACTATTTCAAATCCTAAAAGATGATGCTGTGAAAGTACTACTTTCACAGTGTTTACTCAGGTCTATTCAGATTTTAAAATAACAGGTCTGTGTTCCTTCAGAAAAATTCAGTCTTACTGCAGATTGTTTTCTATCTATATGCTCTTACTGTATTCAGTTTTAGTTTTAAATTATTTTTTAATTTTAAAGGCTTTTAAAAAGCAATTTTAGTTTTTTTATATTAAATGTAATACTCAGTGTTCTTGAACCTTTCTTGGACAAAAAGCCATTGATGGTGTGAGAGACAGGGTCTTAATACATTTTTAATTGAAGCATAATTGACATATTATATTAGATTCAGATGTGTAATATAATGATTTGATGTTGATATACATTATGAAATGATCAGCACTATCTGCCTAGTGACCTTCTGTCAACATACAAAGTTATTACAGTATTATTTACTATATACTATACTGTACATAAGCATCTTTAATGTTTCTGAATCGTCTCTGTTGCATATTTTTCCACCTTGTCTCTGTCTTAGTTGGTCAAGGTAAATAGCCCCTAGAACATATTTCTCACTAAGTAAATAAGAGAAAATACTACCTAACTCTAACCCTAACCCTATTGTTAGAGAAACCCTAGTATTAGAGAAAATACTACCTCAAAAGTTGCACACTAGATTTTGGTTTATAAATCTGCTTCTCTAATAAAAGGAATCTGGAATTCTCAGAGCAGTGGTTGATTCTATTGTTGCAGCAAGTTAAATATAGGATAAGCATGGCCCCAGCAGTCAGAACAAGACCCAGTTTCCCCCTCAGTCTCTCCCCTCAGGAAGCTTCCATAAGCTGCTTATCATTCTCCATCAGAGGGCAGACAGACTGAAAACCTCAATCACAGGAAACTAACCGTTCTGATCACATGGACCACAACTTTGTCCAACTCAGTGAAACTGTGAGCCATGCCCCCCAAGACAGACGGGTCATGGTGGAGAGTTCTGACAAAATGTGGTCCACTGGATAAGGGAATGGCCAAACACTTCAGTATTCTTGCCTTGAGAACCCCATGAACAGTATGAAAAGGCAAAAAGATAGGACACTAAAAGATGAACTCCCCAGGAAGGTAGGTGTCCAGTATGCTCCTGGAAATCAGTGGAGAAATAACTTCAGAAATAATAAAGAGACAGAGCCAAAGCAAAAACAAAACCCAGCTGTGGATGTGACTGGTGATGGAAGCAAAGTCCAATGCTGTAAAAGAGTAATACTGCATAGGGACCTGGAATGTTAGGTCCATGAATCAAGACAAATTAGAAGTGGTTGAACAGGAGATGGCAAGAGTGAACGTCAACATTCTAGGAATCAGACTCATTCTAAACAGGGAAAGGAGTACATCAAGTTTGTATATTGTCACCCTGCTTATTTAACTTATATGCAGAGTACATCATGAGAAACATTGGACTGGATGAAGCACAAGCTGGAATCAACATTGCTGGGAGAAATGTCAATAACCTCAGATATGCAGATGACACCACCTTTATGGCAGAAAGTGAAGAGGAACTAAAAAGCCTCTTGAAAGTGAAAGAAGAGAGTGAAAATGTTGGCTTAAAGCTCAACATTCAGAAAACAAAGATCATGGAATCTGGTCCCATCACTTCATGGCAAATAGATGGAGAAACAGTGGAGACATGGCAGTCTATGTTTTTGGGGCTCCAAAATCACTGCAGATGGTGACTGCAGCCATGAAATTAAAAGACATTTACTCCTTGGGAGAAAAATTATAACCAATCTAGACAGCATATTAAAATGCAGAGACGTTACTTTGCCAACAAAGGTCTGTCTAGTCAAGGCTATGGTTTTTCCAGTAGTTATGAATGGATGTGAGAGTTGGAGTATAAGAAAATTTGGTGCTGCTGCTAACTCACTTCAGTCGTGTCTGACTCTGTGCGACCCCATAGACAGAAGCCCACCAGGCTCCCCCGTCCCTGGGGTTCTCCAGGCAAGAACACTGGAGTGGGCTGCCATTTCCTTCTCCAATGCGTGAAATTGAAAAGTGAAAGTGAAGCCGCTCAGTCTTATCCAACTCGTAGCAACCCTATGGGCTGCAGCCTGGAGTGAGGTGCCATTGCCTTCTCCAAAGAAAAGCTGAGTGCTGAAGAGTCGATGCTTCTGAAGTATGGTGTTGGAGAAGACTCTTGAGAGTCCCTTGGATTGCAAGGAGACCCAACCTGTCAATCCTAAAGGAAATAAGTCTTGAATATTCATTGGAAGGACTGATGTTGATGCTGAAACTCCAGTACTTTGGCCACCTGATGTACAGAGCTGAGTCATTTGAAAAGACACTGATTTGGGGTAAGATTGAAGGCAAGAAGAGAAGGGGATAACAAAGGATGAGATGGTTCGATGGCACTCAATGGACATGATTTTAGTAAACTCTGGGAGCTGGTGATAGACAGGGAGGCCTGGTGTGCTGCAGTCCATGGGGTCACAAACAGTCGGACATGACTGAGTGATTGAACTGAACTGAACTGAAATGAAATATAAGATAAATCTTGAGCAGTTTGGAATATCAGTAATTAAAGAAGTGTTCCAAAAAAGCATGGGACATGATAAATGATTCAACCTGAAAGAACTTCTAATTCCCAAAGCTGAATAATTTGATTGGCAAATAGCAATCAGTTCAGTCACTCAGTTGGGTCCGACTCTTTGTGACCCCCATGGACTGCAGCACACCAGGCTTCCCTGTCCATCTCCAGCTCCCACAGCTTGCTCAAACTCATGTCTATCTAATCAGCGATGCTATCCAACCATGTCATCCTCTGTCGTCCCCTTCTCCTCCTGCTTTCAATCTTTCTCAGCATCAGGGTCTTTTCCAAGGAGCCTAATAACAATAGCACTTGATTAAAACCCAAATAATAAAAGTAATACTCATGAATCCATAGTGATATAATGAAATTATTTAATAAGTGAATACATGTGGGAGAAGATATACAAGAATTCTAAATAATATATGTAGGTACTTCCCTCCCCAAGAGGTGTACTTTAATGCCTCTGCACTATGTTGGCTATGCTTAGTGACTCACTTCCAGAATGAATAGTGTAGGCAAG
>SJYA01003499.1:150019-164108 GCA_006410615.1 Neotragus moschatus
TCCAGGATGAACTACGAAATTAGAGAAAACTATCCTTACTTCTGACATCATCTGCAAATTTGAGGCTTCCTCAAATCAGTCTGAAGTTTTATATTTCACTGGATGGAAATGATAGGATTCACCACAACTCTTATACTTACCATTATGGTTTATTGCAATGAGAAAAAACAGAATAAAATTAGGCATGGGAGAAAATGCATAGAGCAGAGTCCAGGAGAACTACCAAGGTCAGAGCTTCCATTTTCCTTTCCCTGTGAAGTCAGGACACATTACTCTCTTGGAATTGAGTTATGATAATATGCATGGAATATTGCCAACCAGGGGAATTCACATGAGCTTTGATGTCCAGAGATTTTATTGAGGCATCATCATGTAGGCATGACTGATTAGCTGATTGCCCATGTGGTTAATCTCAGCATCCAGGTAGACCGATACCATACAACCCCCAATTTAAATCACATTGTTGATCTTTTTGATGTGACCAGCATTGACCTTAAGACTATATGGATGTGGCTAGCTCCCAGTCAAATTACATTGTTATACCATCCAATATGACACACATCTCCCAGGCAAACAAAAGCAGATGTTTTCCAAGACCCTAGAGGTGACTTCACAGATACCAAGAATAAAGGCTAGACCTTCTTTTCGGGCATGTTCAAATTCTTTCCCACACACACAAGTACATATTTGTATTCTTCTATAATCTTTACTCCAAAATATAGTGTTAATTATTCATATTAATTGTACTCTTTTACTCATGTACTCCAGATGGCTCAGATGGTAAAGAATCTGCCTGCCAATGCAGGAGACTCAAGAGACAGGTGTTTGATCCCTGGGTCGGGATACTCCCTAGAGCAGGAGATGGCAACCCCTTCCAGTATTCTTAAGTGGGAAATCCCATGGACTGAGGAGCCTGGTGCTATAGCCCATGGGGTCACAAAGAGTTGGACATGATGGAGGATACCCACAAATAAAAACACTCATGTACTAAAATACTATTTCATAGGGAAAATTGGGGGTAATACTTGAGAACTACATTATAGAAATGTTTTAGCCAATTATCAAAGTTCCTGAGCACACACAACACTATTTTGAATAGCCACACATATCTTTTATACAGACTTTTAAGTTGCAGAAATCAACACATTAACATGGTCTATATTTTAAAACCCTATAACATAAAAAAATGAGGCAAAAGCATATAAGCTAAAATTATTCTTAATAATGTTTCAATATTCTTGCTCCTTAGAAATAATATATATATATATATATATTCAACAATTATTCATATTTTTACTGAATTTAATGACAGTCCAAGGTTTTTAAGTTACCTAACCACCCAGGCAATTATCCTTAAGCTGATACAGTGACATTCTACAAAATATAATTACTGNAAAAGCATATAAGCTAAAATTATTCTTAATAATGTTTCAATATTCTTGCTCCTTAGAAATAATATATATATATATATATATTCAACAATTATTCATATTTTTACTGAATTTAATGACAGTCCAAGGTTTTTAAGTTACCTAACCACCCAGGCAATTATCCTTAAGCTGATACAGTGACATTCTACAAAATATAATTACTGTTGAAATAAAGTCTGGCAGAATAATGATTCAATATTTTTGAGCACAGGTTGCAGTTTTCATAATCTTAATTATTGAGAAGTGATATTACTTTACTTGATCAAAGACAGATCTGAGTAGAGTAAGATAAAATATATCCTTGCAGTATACTTAATGCTGATAAACTAGATATTTAAAGTTATTAAACTACCCTTGTTTACCAAAGATTTACTTTCATTATGTAAAGTTGAATTTCCTAAAACGTTTCTGAGTTAGTTTCTATAAGAACAATTTTTTAAAGTCTAGCATATTTAATAAATTAGAAGTTCAATTTCTCTATTTTCTGGGAATTTACTGTATATTTGATTTTGTATGTGCTTATTTATCTGTATAAACCAACAAGTACAGATCTCTCTCAATTTAAGTGTCCTTATAATCTAGTTTTTTAAGTTCTCTCTGGAAGATAAGAAAACATCGCACACTCAACACAATGAGACATAATAGCCTTTCTGAATTATCATACAGAGATAGAAGGAACTTGCTACTAAATTGTCTAATTTTATCTTGAAATCAAGAAGCACAAGAGATTTAGAAACACAATGAACTCACAGTCCGGATACAAAAAAATCCAATTCCTTCCTAGTGGGTACTTCTTAATTTATTTTATCTCAATAGATACAGACAAAAGTTAGCAAGCTAGATTCTTTGGTTTCTTTCACTCACTAGAGATAAGAACTTTGTAATCCATTAATTCATTTACTTTGCTGCGCTTAGTCGCTCATTTGTGTCTGACTCTGTGACCCCATGTCCGGTGTCCTGTAGCCCACCAGGCTCCTCTGTCCATGGGGATTCCTCAGGTAAGAATATTGGACTGGGTTGCCATGCCCTCCTCCAGGGAATCTTCCCAACCCAGAGATCAAACCCAGGTCTTCCATATTGCAGGCAGATTCTTTACTATCTAAGCCACCAGGGAAACCCTTGAGTACTGGAGTGGGTAGCCTATCCCTTCTTCAGGGAATCTTCCCGACCGAGGAATCAAACTGGGGTCTTCTGGATTGCAGATAGATTCTTTACCAGCTGAGCTACCAGGGAAGCCCAGTTCATTTACAGAGATCACCAAATAGACCATAAAACCAAATTCTCTGTCATTCCTGCCATCAATGGAATCATTCATAAAAGGGAAAAAAAAGTGTTAAATCATCAGAGAGGTGGGAAAAAAGCTAAAAAGAGTCAGCAAGGACACTTGGGATTCACATTTGGGAGCCAAGAAGAGATGATAGGGTTTAAGCTATTAGGTATACTTCTCCAGTGACAATCCACTAGGAGTACTGAAAAATGACCTTCAAAACTGTTGAAGATACTGCAAAAGTGAAAGATAAAACCATGACTCACACACATATAAAATTTTTCAAAGATTTCATTTAATTATTTTTATTTTGGTTTATTTTTAAGTTTAAATGTGTATTTTTTAGTTTGTTTTGCTTTACAATACTGTATTCATTTTGCTATACATTGACTTGAATCAGCCACAAGTGTACATGAGCTCCCAATCCCGACCCACCCTCCCCCTCCCTCNAACTCCCCTCTTTCACTTTCATCAAGAGGCTCTTTAGTTCCTCCTTGCTTTCTGCCATAAGGGTGGTGTCATCTGCATATCTGAGGTTATTGATATTTCCCCCAGAAATCTTGATTCCAGCTTGTTTCATCCAGGCCAGCATTTTGCATGATATATTCTGCATATAAGTTAAATAAACAGGATGACAATATACAGCCTTGATGTACTCCTTTCCCTATTTAGTTTCTCTACTTTTCTCATCTATTTGTAAGGCCTCCTCAGACAACCATTTTGCCTTTCTTTTTCTTGGGATGGTCTTGATCACTGCTCCTTGTACAATATCACAAACCTCTGTAGTTCTTCAGGCACTCTGTCTGTCAGATCTAATCTCTTGAATCTATTTCTCATTTCCACTGTATAATCATCAGGGATTTAATTTAGGTCATTCCTCAATGGTCTAGTGGTCTTCCCTAATTTCTTCAATTTAAGTCTGAATTTTAGAGAAATGCAAATCAAAACTACAATAAGGTATTATCTCACACTGATCAGAATGGCCACCATGAAAAGGTCTACAAACAATAAATGCTGGAGAGTATGTGGAGAAAAGGGAAACCTCTTACACTGCTGGTGGGAATACAAACTGGTACAGCCACTATGGAGAACAGTGTGGAGATTCCTTGAAAAACTGGAAATAGAACTACCATAGGACCCAGAGACCTCTTGCTGGGCATACACGCCAAGGAATTCTTATTTGAAAGAGACACATGTACCACAATATTCATTGCAGCACTGTTTACAATAGCTAGGACATGGAAGCAACCTAGATGTCCATCAGCAGACGAATAGATAAGGAAGTTGTGGTATATATACACAATGGAATATTACTCAGCTATAAAGAAGAACACATTTGAGTCTGTTCTTAATGAGGTGGATGAAACTGGATCCTATTATACAGAGTGATGTAAGTCAGAAACATCAATACACTATATTAATGCATATATATGGAATTTAGAAAGATTGTAATGATGATCCTATATGCAAGGCAGCAAAAGAGATACACATTTAAAGAACAAACTTGTACTATGTGGGAGAAGGGAAGGGTGTGATGATATGAGAGAATAGCTTTGAAACATGTATATTACCAAGTGTAAAACAGATAAACAGTGCAAGTTCAGTGTTTGAAGCAGGGCACTCAAAGCCGATGCACTGGGACAACCCAGAGAGATGGGGTGGGGAGTGAGGTGGGAAGGGGGTTTGAGACAGGGGACACATGTATTCCCATGGCTGATTCATGTTGATGTATGGCAAAAACCACCACAATATTGTAAAGTAATTATATTTCAACTAAAATAAATTAAGAAAACATAAAATTCAAAGATAGAGGCACAAATCAGTTCATAGACAGTGAAGCAGAGACAAGGCAGTGACTCTGGGTGCCCCTGGGCCTTGGAGTCAAACCAAGGAGAAAAGCCATCTGGTTTGATGGGAACAATAGAAGAATGTGTAACCCTAACTTGGTCTGTACTTCTGTCATCCATACAGGCAGCACTCCCTAAAGAGAGCAAGCATTGGTCAGATTATATCAATATATGGAATAGATAAATAACAACATCGTACTGTATAGCACAGGGAACTATATTTAGTATCCTTTGATACACCATAATGGAAAGGAATATGAAAAGGAATGTTTGTGTAAATATATATATATATATATATATATATAATATGCACATATATAGCTGAATCACTTTGCTGTACAGTAGAAGTTAACATGACAATGTGAATCAACTATACTTTTTTTAAACTTAAGCAAAGAAGGGTATTTATTGATTCACATAACTGAAAAGTCCGGGGGATATACTAGCTTCAAGCATGGTTTTATCCAGGGGCACAAACATTGTCATCAGGACTCAATCTCTCCATCATTTGTCTCTGCTTCCCTCTGTACTGGTTTCATTCCAACTATACTTCAATAAAAGAAATTTTAAACAAAAGAGATCAAGAATCAGGACAAGTTTGCATACTATCTTCCAAGCATAGTTTGGAAGTAGATACATTTCCTATAATTTTCTTAGACTCATTCAACACAGGGCAGTTATTTACCAGTTGGGATTAGGATGAATGGGAGAAACTTTACTCCAGACTAGAGAAGATAAATCTGAGACATATGATATTCAAAGATGGACTAATTTTCTTGTTTTCAGGTCATATAGGAGTTGGAAAAACATCTCATAGTTGACTGATGTTATGTTTCTTATCAAACCCATGCATTGTACTGCTTCACTTCTAACTCAAAGTTTGGATAGCAAATTGAGAGTAACTAACTTCTGAGGTTACAAAACTTGCCCAGTGCAATTAGAAAACCTTTCTCTAGTGCTTTGGAACTCCCCAGCCCCATTCTTCTCAGTTAATGTTTGTTGGATCCCAGTTAATACTGAATACTTCTTGGGAGTCTTTGATCTTTTTTTCCAGAGTAATCCTCACTGCTTTTTATCAATTCCCTTATCATATAGGCATTACCACTAAAGTAGCAGGTGAATTTCTGATCTCTCCATTTTGATAATAATACTATAAGAATCAGAGGAAATGAAATATCTGAGCTTGCCATTCAGAGGTATAACAGGCATACTTTTCCCCCCCACAATTTGTATGCACGCAAATTCTATTCTCTTGGCTTTTAATTAACTGGGAAAAAGTCATCTCGGATTTAGAACAAAGTGGACTTCTCTTTTTTTGAAATTAATTATAATTTTCAAAGACTATATGTTAAACATCACACAAAATTATTCCTTTCTTATTCTGAAGAAACAGGAGTAAGTGTTAAAACAGAGGAGATTATCAGTGGGTAGGCAAAGTAATAGTATATTACTTAATAACCTAAATGAGCTAATATTAAAGAATATTAATCAAAGAGGAAAGAAATACAATAATTATGAAAACAAGCTTTCTTTGTGGTTTATTTTAGAAAGGACTTTCATGTGTAATTGGAAGAGCCATGTTGAACTGGCTTATAAATCTGTAGCAAGATATGATTTGGTTAATTATTTTTTGTTTCGTTGTGCAGTGTTATGTTAATAATTTTTACAACTCTACAAGATCCCATATACATTTGTTAATTTAACCCAGAGAAGTCTGATAATAACCTCTAGATCCTTTTCTTTTAGAATCCCTTACTTACCTGGTGTGTGAGAATTATGCAATTTTAAAATTGCCTGGTGCATGAATGATTAATATAAAGTGATATGCTTAACTTCATAACGCTAAGTGAAGCTGGATTCCATGTTTGATGCCCATGAATGGGTTCCATAATGTCCCAGTTATCTATTACTACATAACAAGCCATCTGTTTGTTTCTTTGTTAGTCTTCGTAGTGTCAACTCCCTGTGGGAAAGATTCATATCTGTACCAGTAGTGACTATTATAATACCTAGTACCACATGACTCAATGAATAAAGCTGCTTCAGTCCATTTATTCATTTTTTTCAATTATTTGTCTACATATTTATCAAGAGAACAAGTCCATTTAGTGGCAGTGTTAGGACTCAAACACATCTTCTCATTCTATTTATATTTAGTGTTTTTTCTATTTCACCTTTTCACTTTTTTCACAGGATATCACATTTTGTAAAGCATTTAAAATACAATATTATCTCACTTAATTATCACAAATGCTCTGGTAAACTGTCAGTATTGTTCTCACTTCACAGATGTGGCTCAAAGAGGTTAAATTCTTTGCCCTAAATAACAAAGTTAGTGAGTATTGTTACTGATAGAGCTCCATCATGATCAGAGTTCTCACACCATCTGTTGATTTCTTCCCCCACTTAACCACAGTGTGAATTAATTGATTAGCTTTTTTTGTTGGTTTAAAAATGAGTATCAATAACTGCATTGGCAGTGTTTATTTATAAAGATCTTCTAAGATGTTAATTTGAACAACTTTAGGATTGTGGATTTTTTTCCCTTTCCATTATACAATCAGTGATTTGAGGCATCTGTTTTGCAAGATGAACATGTTGAAAACCATTTTCAAATGACCTTCTTTTGGTACTGAACTTCAGGTTGACAGTAAGACATCATTTAAAAGTAACATCTCAATGATGGAGTGTGTAATTAACATAGACTTCTTTACGAGTATTTATCAGTTAGTTTGTTGTTTGACCAACACTTTAGAATTTAGGACTTCCCTAGTGGCTCAGATGGTAAAGCATCTATGTACAATGCAGGAGACCCGGGTTCAATCCCTGGGTCAGGAAGATCTCCTGGAAAAGAAAATGGCAACCTACTCCAGGATTCTTGCTTGGAAAATCCCACTGAAGGAGGAACCTGATAGGCTGCAGTCCATGGAGTCACAAAAAGTTGGACACGACTGAGTGACTCACTTTCACTTTGTAATTTATATGTGTATATTGTGTGTGTGTGTTTGTGTCCACTAATTTATTAGAAGTACTTTATCAGATAATATCTAAAGTCAAAGGTTTGAGTCCTACGTACATTTTTTACTTTGTTCCTCAAACATCTGCTATTAATAAAAACAGACTATTTTAACATGAAAATATTTAATTTCAGCTGGTTAGTCTGAATAGTGATTTAATGAGAACTAGCCCAGTATATTCATTGGAGAAGGAAGTGGCAACCCACTCCAGTGTTCTTGCCTGGAGAATCCTAGGGACGGGGAGCCTGGTGGGCTGCTGTCTCCGGGGTTGCACAGAGTTGGACATGACTGAACCTTTGACTGAAGCAGCCCAGTACATTGGAGAAGGCAGTGGTACCCCACTCCAGTACTCTTGCCTGGAAAATCCCATGGACAGAGGAGCCTGGTAGGCTGCAGTCCATGAGATCGCTAAGAGTAGGACACGACTGAGAGACTTCATTTTCTCTTTTCACTTTCATGCATNCACAGAGTTGGACATGACTGAACCTTTGACTGAAGCAGCCCAGTACATTGGAGAAGGCAGTGGTACCCCACTCCAGTACTCTTGCCTGGAAAATCCCATGGACAGAGGAGCCTGGTAGGCTGCAGTCCATGAGATCGCTAAGAGTAGGACACGACTGAGAGACTTCATTTTCTCTTTTCACTTTCATGCATTGGAGAAGGAAATGGCAACCCACTCCAGTGTTCTTGCCTGGAGAATCCCAGGGATGCGGGATCCTGGTGGGCTGCCGTTTATGGGGTCGCATAGAGTCGGACACGACTGAAGTGACTTAGCAGCAGCAGCCCAGTACATTCGATGGCTATATTTTGTGAATATGAAGTCCTCTCCATAGTCATCTGAATAACATTTTCAGATCATATGAGTGAGGGGTGGTGGTAGAAATGCTGAAAGATGGCCTGTGACTTCTGCTTTTCAGACAGAGACTTTAGATAAACACAAATATGCTTACATGCAAATGAACTTGAAGAAACACTGAGGTCATTAAAAAGACTCTAGTGTGAGAGGAGACAGTTTTCATTTCTCTAAATTATTTCTGACCTGATTCTTTTTTATATTGCTTATAATAAGAGATCTGTTAGATATAATATATTGGACACCAACTTAGGCACAACTTCTAAGGGCACTTTTCCATTCTTAAGGTATAATTATCTATAGACAATTAGCTGCAGGTGGTAAAATAATAGACACAGTTCATTACACATGAAATTAGCCAACTGTTGGCTTTTGAGGCTAGTTTCTGGAACAATTGACCACTTAAATCTTATTTAGTGAGTTCAAGCAGCCGATTACACATAACAATTATTTGATCATCTAATTTTTCCACAAGCAGTTAATCTGGAACTGACAATTGTATGTGATTAATAGAATGGCTGTGTAAGCTCTTTCATTATAAAGGTGTCTTGTAAGCCTGCCTAGAATACTGAGGGGATAATGCAAGAGGCTCAGAATAGATTCAGTCTGTATAAGAGGTATTATGCAGCTGTCACAAATTCGTGCAGGCAGGCAAGAAGGTTTAGAAATTTAGATTCAGTCAGTAAACATGAAGCTCCAATACTCTGGCCACCTGATGTGAAGAGCCAACTCCCTGGAAAAGACCCTGATGCTGGGAAAGATTGAGGGCAAGATAAGAGGGCGACAGAGAATGAGGTGGTTGGATGGCATCACCAACTCAAGGGACATGAGTTTGAGCAAACTCCAGGAAATAGCGAAGGACATGGAAGCATGGTATGCTAGAGTCCATAAGGTTGCAAAGAGTTGGACATGACTTAGAGACTGAACAACAACAACAAATAAACATGTACCAAGTGCCTACTTTGTGCCAGGCTACATTGTTGGTACGAGAATACAAAGAGAGAAAAAATATGTTCTGGGCTTTCAAGTAGCTTGCAATCCAGCTGTGTATATATCAAGTATTATATGACAATAGGTATAGAATCAAAGTGCTGTAGAAGTTCTGATGAAAATGATAAATTATTTTAAATCTATGTACTCTATCTCTACTGTTAGTCTTAGCCACCATAATTACATGTCTGAATTTCGACAAGGCTGGCCACTTCTTGGTTATTTGGTTGTCTGCCCACATACTATCTCCTCAGAGAAGCCCTTCTCATCACCTCCATTTAGATAAACTCACTACTCTAACCCTCAGTCACTTGTTTTTCTTCATAGGTCTTATCATTACTCAAGCTTATATTGTGTATTTATCTTTTGATTAAACGTCTCTGAAATAGAGTGTATGTCTTCTGATAGCAGGTTAATTATATATATTGGTCATTGCTCTATGAGTTACCAGAATAGTGTGTTTCATATTATCTTTTCAATATTTTAATTATATGACTTATAGACTAGATCATCATTGAAGGTTTCAGGAAGAAAATGTTATTTTACCTTAGGTATTTTCAGATTGTTACCCCTGATTAAGTACTGCTGTGTTTCAGTCAGTGCAAATATTTGGCCTTGTGGAATGAGCTTTCATTTCACAGGATAGAGAAGATGAGCAAGGGAATTTTTAGCAAGTTAAGAGAATTTTTTGAGCAAGGAAGGGATGTGTTCAGAGCCACATTTGAAACAGACACGCAATAGGACTCTGCAGCAGGCCCTCACAGTGGCTGATATTAGAGAAGAAAAAGTGGGCAATATAGTCATTTCAACAGTCTGAAATAAAAAAGTTTTATTAAGTAGAATACAATATTCTAGGATTCAAATGCTATAACGTGTCTGCAGTTGAATTTTCTTTAAAGGCTTAATGAGGGAGACCCATGGCATTGTCACAAAGACTGAACAGATTGACTGTGGGCTGAAATATAGGATTACAGTTAACACCTTGCCCCCTGGCCCCCCATTACAAAGCTTCCAGAGGACGTCAAGCTCTCCTAGTAGTAATATAGACAAAGAAGGTAAAATCTCATAGTGGGAAAAAAGGAAGTTGAAAAAGTTACTCATGTCTACCTCTGCAGGTTCCAGTTTCTGATGCTTTTGAAAGATCAAGTCTCTGGCACCAGTCAGAGGCTAGAGATTAGATGGTGCTAAATTGAGCTCTATCACATGGCTCATTCAGTTTTCTTTTATCCCCACCTTGGCCACCATTTTGAGCCCTTTTGACCTCAAGCGCTCTCACTGGAAGCAACTGCTCCCCTCTAGCTTGTCTCTCAAGATGAGGATCGAAAGTAATACCTTTTGGATAAACTGCTTCATCCACATACTGAAGCATCAAGATTGTCTTTTAACAAAATTGTATGACAGAGTTGAGAGCCAAACTGGCTGCTTTCTTTGATAGAATCCTATTGTTTCTAGAAAGAGTAACCGATAGACAAATATGGTCATTCATCTCTCCTCTTTGGCAAGCATTTTATCAAAATGATATAAATGAGCTTATAACTTCAAGGAAATTAACCGACAACATTTGTTCCCAACAGTAAAAATCAAACTTCAAATTGTTAAAGTATAGACTTTTGGAAAATTTCTGTCTGTTGTTATAAGTTTGACAGCTTCCCAATACATGTGTTTTTCTCTGATCAGACTGGTAGTAATCTTAAGAAATGTGATTTTTGATACTGTATAGTGAAATATTTCAATATTTGGAGGATCTATATAACTGAACATTTTCCAAATGACCCATGTAGGATGTTAGAAATCACAAATGACCTACTCAACATACAAGATAGTCCAATGGATTTTAATGTAATCAAGGATGAAGATTTAATCTATATGACTTCAGAGCCCACAATCAACTAATCTTGGCCATGTTAAGGGCTAAAAAGTAAAATCTCAACTGACAGCCTTACTTTCTTTTCCCAATATGACAAGTATTCTAAAACAACTTAATTTATGGTACTCATAAATTTTTATTTGAGTACCAAAACCACAATTCAAAAATGCAGTCAACATCTGAGGGAAATGGCTTCTAAAAGTGTTGAAAAATGTGACTTCAGGCTTTTGGGGAAGATTAATTCATGGGCTTTCTTTTCCATGAGGATTATCTTGCTACTGAGTATAAACCTTTAAAAGACTGTCAGTTCCAGGGCTTAATCCTAAGAATGTGATTGGAGAGCTCAGAGATGGCTGATGTGATCCACCTGAAAAGCAAGACATGTCTTCTCTTAGCTGCATGGCCAAGAGACAGGAAGACAAAGCTTTGACTCAGTCAGCGTTTCTTTTTACTGAGATGATTTCTAACTTGCCAGGCAATCCATCCAGCTTTGTCTAAGTAATCCATCTCTTTATTTTCAAGCCTCAATCAAGACATAACTGTATTAAAAAAGATAGTTGATAAAATAAGTTTTTGACTTCCTAAGAAATGGTTGTTGTTGTTTAGTCACTAAGTCATGCCCAACTCTTTTGTAGCTCCAAGGATAGTAACCCGCAAAAGCTCCTCTGTCCATGGGATTTCCCAGACAAGAATACTGGAGTGGGTTGCCATTTCCTTCTCCAGGGGATCTTCCCAATCCAGGGATTGAACCCACGTCTCCTGCAGATGGTTATTGAACCATGAAATTAAAAGATGCTTACTCTTTGGAAGGAAAGTTATGACCAACCTAGACAGCATATTCAAAAGCAGAGACATTACTTTGCTGACTAAGTTCCGTCTAGTCAAGGCTATAGCTTTTCCAGTAGTCATGTATGGATGTGAGAGTTGGACTGTGAAGAAGGCTGAGTGCTGAAGAATTGATGCTTTTGAACTGTGGTGTTGGAGAAGACTCTTGAGAGTCCCTTGGACTGCAAGGAGATCCAACCAGTCCATCCTAAAGGAGATCAGTCCTGGGTGTTCNTGTGAGTTGGACTGTGAAGAAGGCTGAGCACCGAAGAATTGATGCTTTTGAACTGTGGTGTTGGAGAAGACTCTTGAGAGTCCCTTGGACTGCAAGGAGATCCAACCAGTCCATCCTAAAGGAGATCAGTCCTGGGTGTTCATTGGAAGGACTGATGTTGAAGCTGAAACTCCAATACTTTGGCCACCTGATGTGCAGAGCTGACTCATTCAAAAAGACCCTGATGCTGGGAAAGATTGAGGGCAGGAGGAAAAGGATACGACAGAGGATGAGATGGTTGGATTGCATCACCGATTCAATGGACATGAGTTTGGGTAAACTCCGGGAGTTGGTGATATACAGGGAGGCCTGGCGTGCTGTGGTTCATGGGGTTGCAGAAAGTTGGACACAACTGAGCAACTGAACTGAACTGAACTCCTGCAGGCTGATTCTTTACCACTGAGCCACCAGGGAAGCCCCCAAGCAATGATACCAGATCATTTACTGTCTCCTTGGAATATGATGAAACACTGTTCTATCTGTAAATACAGGAAATTTCCAATGCAGTTTGCTTGCTCATTTGTTTTACTAAAGTTGTATAAGTTTTGGAGGGTAAGGTTTATCATACAAGTTTTAGATGACTTATTCCCAATTCCATCAAAAACATAAGACAATAGTGTCTGTAAATTTCAGCATGGGGATTTAAAATTTCACATGATGTAAAATTCACTGAGCCTGAGAATCCATGGGACAGTTTACCAGGTGCTGGGAGTGTAAATCTCCCCAAAGCCCTTTAGTTATTCCTTCTTCCTGTCTCAGTTCATGTATCATGGCTGAAGGCAGGGATTTTTAAGGCTTAAACCCTGCAAGGATATTGTAATTGCTAATACTAAAGAATTCTCCTACATCAGTTGCCACTGGGTTACTGAATATATTGTATTTACAAAAAAATGTTCAGAGAGTTTGTCTTTTCCCATCTTATACTTTTTAAAATGTTTTATTGCAGTTGATTTACATGTTGTGTTAATTTCAGCACTCCTGCAAAGTGATTCAGTTATACACACCACACACACACCACACACACACACAGACACACAGACACACAGACACACACACACACATATATATATATGGGAGACCTGGGTTGGGAAGATCCCCTGGAGAAGGGAAAGGCTACCCACTCCACACTCCAGTATTCTGTATTCTAGCCTGGAGAATTCCATGGACTATACAGTCCATGGAGTTGCAAAAAGTCAAACACTACTGAGCAACTTTCACTTTCATATATATACATATATATATGTGTGTGTGGGTGTGTGTATATATATATATATATATATATATATATTCTTTCCCATTATGGTTTATAACAGGATATTGAATATGGTTCTCTGTGCTATACAGTAGGACCTTGTTGTTTATCCATTCTCTATATACTCGTTTGCATCTGCTAACCCCAAACTCCCAATCCTTCCCTCTTGCACTTCCCTTGTCCTTGACAACCGGAAGTCTGTTCTCTATGTCTGTGACACTGTTTCTGTCTTGGATAAGTTCATTTGTGTCATATTTTAGATTCCACATACTTCTTAAACTTTTTTTTTTTAACTATAAGTCCCCACTGGCTGTTGGGGACTTTGAGTTGAAGATCCAGTTTTGATGCCAGTAATTAGCTGTACTCTTAGACAGCTTGCCCATAGACTTTGCATATTTGATCATTCACTCTTCTAAAGTGGTAAGTGTAACGCACTGGACCCAACCACTGAAAGTAGCTGGTTGTTA
>SJYA01003499.1:172687-186042 GCA_006410615.1 Neotragus moschatus
GCTATGTCAGGTAGAACCTCTGGATTTATTGAATGAAGTTTCTTTTATTACTGAATTCTCAGCATGGTGCCTATTAAAGCTATTTTGCTAAATGTTCTGAAGTAAATTCTATATAGAGTACAGTGGTGACGTTGTTTATTATATTCCTGCAGTATTATGAATCATCATAAGTTTGTGGAACTCTTAAAAGTAATGAAAAACAACAAATTTAACAATCTGTGGTCTTTGCCAATGCCCATTGGTTGAGCTGCGAAAGAGTTTTGCAAAGATCTGCACCACCATTAATTTCAAGTCAAGATTTCCTTTAAAAAGGAGGGGAGATATTTGCCAAATATTCAATAATCAAAGCCAAATTTGATGCTATGATTTGCATTTTCTCACCAATACTTCACTGCATCTCAATGAGATAGAATTGAAGCTCCAAGGAAAGTAAAAGCTTCTGACATGCCAAGAGAGATACAAAACTTTATACAGAAATAGGAACTTTCAGAACATGTATAAATAATAATGACATTACACATTTTCCTATCCTGAATCAACATGATAGTATTAATTATAATTGATAGTACTATGTATTGTGCACTGACTGCAAAAACTTAAATATGAAGAACATTTTGTATTTATTGATATGTTGAAAGTACTTTCAATTTATGAAGTACTCATTTTGAATTCAATATTCATGATATTGAGTTGATACAAGAATTCAGTTCAGTTCAGTTCAGTCGCTCAGTCGTGTCCGACTCTCTGCGACTGCATGAATTGCAGCATGCCAGGCCTCCCTGTCCATCACCAACTCCCAAAGTTCACTCAAACTCACGTCCATTGAGTCAGTGATGCCATCCAGCCATCTCATCCTCTGTCATCCCCTTCTCCTCCTGCCCCCAATCCCTCCCAGAATCAGGGTCTTTTCCAATAAGTCAACTATTCACATTAGGTGGCCAAAGTATTGGAGTTTCAGCTTCAGCATCAGTCCTTACAATGAACACCCAGGGCTGATCTCCTTTAGAATGGACTTGTTGGTTCTCCTTGCAGTCCAAGGGACTCTCAAAAGTCTTCTCCAACACCACAGTTCAAAAGCATTAATTCTTCAGCACTCAGCTTTCTTCACAGTCCAACTCTCACATCCATACATGACCACTGGAAAAACCATAGCCTTGACTAGATGAACTTTTGTTAGCAAAGTAATGTCTCTGCTTTTGAATATGCTATCTAGGTTGGTCATAACTTTCCTTCCAAGGAGTAAGCATCAAGGTCAGGAGGGGTGGCGGTGAGGAGATACCCCTCGTCCAAGATAGAAGAATTAGTGAATTTAATTTATTTGGACATATGTAATTTGAAATTGATGCATTTTTACTTCAAAGTAAAATCAATTTTTCTAAAGAAGATAAGCCAGTTTTGGCCATATGGGTAGAAATATTTTTTAAAATGCCTTTTTTGGTAACTATTTCATTTATTGCAAATATTTAAGTATGTTTGGGATTACTTGAACATATTAATCTAATTTTTCAACCTTAAATTTTATGAACTGTAAATAGAGAGCAAGCATAAATCAAGTATCTGTGGAAAATGAGCGTCTGATTTGAGATATACTATCCATATAAAGTGTGAAATGAGTGAAAGTCAGTCATGTCCGACTCTTTGCAACCCCATGAACTATACAGTCCATGGAATTCTCCAGGCTAGAATATTGGAGTAGGTAGCCTTTACCTTCTCCAGGGGATCTTCCCAATCCAGGTACTGAATCCAAGTCTCCCACATTGCAGGAGGATTCTTTACCAGCTGAGCCACAAGGGAAGCCCGAGAATACTGGAGTGTGTTGCCTATCCCTTCTCCAGCCAATCATCCTGACCCAGGAATCGAACCGAGGTCTCTTGCATTGCAAGCGGATTCTTTATCAACTGAGCTATGAGGGAAGCCCCATCCATATAAAAGGGCTTCCCAAGTGGCACAGTAGTAAAGAATCTCCCTGCAAAGCAGGAGACATGGGTTCAATCCCTAGGTCAGGAAGATCACCTGGAGAAGGAAATGAGAACTTGTTCCAGTATTTTTGCCTGGAGAATCCTATGGATAGAAGAGCGTGGCAGGCTATAGTCCATGGGGATCACAAAGTGTGACATGATTGAGAGACTAACACACATCTATATAAATATACACCAGACTTTAAGGCTTGTACCAAAAAATGCCAAACATCGTATTACTATTTTGTACTCATTGCATGTTGAAATAATGTTTTTAAAATGAAATATATTATTCACTTGGTTGCATCTGGTTTGTTTTTAATTAAATGTTTTATTTTGAGATAATTGTAGGTTCATGTGCAGCACTAAGAAATGATACAGACAAATCCTATGTCCTCTTTACCTAATTTTCCATGATGATAATGTCTCCTGTGCTTCACTGGCTCAGCATATCTACCCTCTCTGAACTCCCTGTCAATCATTGATCTTTTTCTGCCTCAGTATTTTTGCCTTTTCTGAAATGTCATATAGTTGGAATAATAAAATAGGTAGCCTTTTCAGACAGTCATCCCTGAGTTAGCAAATGCCTTTGAAATTCATCCTTGTCTTCCTTGGGCTTCCCAGGATGCTCAGTGGTAAAGAATCTGCCTGCCAATACAGAAGATGCTGGTTTGATCCCTGGGTCAGGAAGATCCTCTGGAGAAGGGCATGGCAACCCACTCTACTATTATTGCCTGAGGGATGCCGTGGACAGAGAAGACTGGCGGGCAACAGTCTATAGGGTTGCAAAGAGTCAGACACAACTTAGCGACTAACATTTTCTTTTAAAAAAAAAAATTTATTTGTTTTAATTGGAGGCTAATTACTTTACAATATTGTATTGGTTTTGCCCTACATCAACATGAATCCGCCACAGGTATACACGTGTTCCCCATCCTGAACCCCCTTCCCTCCTCCCTCCCCGTAGTATCCCTCTGGGTCATCTCAGTGCACCAGCCCCAAGCCTCCAGTGTCATGCGACTAACATTTTCATTTCACCGTTTTTCCTTACCTGATAGGTCATTTCTTTATATTGTTGAATAATATTCCATTGCATGGATGTACCACAGCTTGTATATCCACTTATTAAAGGACTTCTTGGNCGTAGTATCCCTCTGGGTCATCTCAGTGCACCAGCCCCAAGCCTCCAGTGTCATGCGACTAACATTTTCATTTCACCGTTTTTCCTTACCTGATAGGTCATTTCTTTATATTGTTGAATAATATTCCATTGCATGGATGTACCACAGCTTGTATATCCACTTATTAAAGGACTTCTTGGTTGCTTTCAATATTTGCAATTATGAATGAAAGTGCTGTAAATAATAACATGCAGATAATTGTGTAGGTATGTTTTCAAATCAGTTTAGTAAATACCTAGGAACAAAATTGCTAGATTATGTGGTCAATTATGATTAGCTTTGTGGGAACTTGTAAAACTGTTTTCCTAATAGTTGTTCTGTTTTGGATTCCCACCAGTAATGGATGAGAGATTCTTTTGCTCCACATCCTTATCAGAAATTCTTATTGTCAGGTTTTTTAAAATTCAAACATACCAATAAATGTTTAATGGAATATCACTGTTGGTTACTTCGAAGTTTCACAGTAATATATATTTGGCATCTTTTCATGTGTTTATTTGCAATCTATATATTTTCTTTGGTAAAGTATCTGTTTACATCATTTTCCTTTTCTTAATTGAGTTTTCTTATTTTTTAAATTTTTAATATGTCTATTTTGGATACAAGTCCTTTATTAAACATGTGTGTTATAAATATTTTCTTCTAGTCTGTGGCTTAATTTTTTATTAGAGCAAAAGTTGTTTTTCTTTTTAATTTTAATGAAGCCCAACTAATAATTTTATTTCATTGGTCATGCTGTTGGCATTTTATCTTTAAAACTCCTTTGTTTTCTATTAGAGGTATTACAGTTTTGCATTTCATATTTAGGTCTATGATCTAGTTTTAGTAAATCTTTGTGAAAGTATAAAGTGTGTGTATAAGTTCTCTTTTTTTGTATATATGGACATTCAATGGTTCTAGAACCATTTGTTTAAAAGACCATCATTTCCCCACTGAGTTACCTTTGATACTTTATTAAATAGGATTTAATGATTTCAAAAAAAGCGTTTTGTCACTGACCTAGTATGAGTGTTCTGGGATCTTAGCATCATCCTCTTCTACTTTATCCCTAAGAAGATAAAAACCAGGGAACTTGATTGGAGTTTTGCTGGAACTTTTCTAATGAAATAAAATGAGACCAGTGAAATACAAATTAATGTTAAGTAGATTGTTTTCCTTTTCTTTTTTTTTTTTAAAAATAATGTTGCTCAGCAAGTGGTTTTCTGGCCACAGGAAGTAATGTTTGGGAAAATCAAGTGTTGACTTTTTATTTTTTGGCTATGCTATGCAGCATGCAGATTCTTGGAGCCTGTGCCCCCTGCATAGAGAGTGCAGAGTCTTAACCACTGGACTACCAGGGAAGACCCAAGTGTTAACTATTTTTTCACCTTCTATATCCTAAAACGGAATGAAATTTTAACTGGAAAAATGGACATATCATCCTATTTCCAACCTCTTCCAGTTTTTTTTTTTCTGACTGTTTTCTATTTAGTGTAAAACTGAAATTCCTTAACACTATTAAAGCATAATTCCAATGAAATAAACATTTCTATTACTAAACCTAATTGGATTTTTCCCTTTTTATGCTTTGTTCTTCATCAAAGTCTTTTCTACTAGTATAATTTGCAAAACAAAAACAAAAAAATACTTTAGGTAAAGTTTCAGTAAAAATGCTCTTATGTTATAATTGGTTAGAGCAGCAATACCTCACTTTAGTATTAATGAAAAGTTCAGTCACAACAGACTATTTATTGTAAACATATTTAAAATTCATTTTTAATCTCATAGTTAATTTCAGTTCAGTGATACTGACACACCTGCATTTAACCTAAAACAATGGTATTTTCTCCTGACACCATTTTCACATTTTAACTCTAAATATGATAGATGTTCACTGAGTTGAGTCAGGATCTGAGTTTGGGAATTTCACAAGGTCTTTGTTACCTTCCTTTTTCTATCCCCTACCCTTTTAGATGGCATGGGAAGGTCTATCTTCAGGTGCTGATTGCTCTTTCCTCTTGTCTTTGTATCTGGAGTGAAATACCAACTAAGATCACCATGTTTGTAGAGCATGGAGGGTCCAACTGAGGTAAAAGTTTCTCTGAGATCTTTGTGACATTCTGGAGACTTTAGCTCCTTGAGACTAAATGAGAGTAGAGGGAGAAACAGCAGAAGAGGTTTGCCTCTCCTCAAAGCTTAGAGGTAAAAATCCAGTGTTTCAGGGTTTCCTAAGGGACCTCAGTCTATGAATCCCCTCAAAGAAGAACTGAACTTGTATATTTACTAATTTGCTGTATAGTACTTGATTGTCCTTCCCAATCTCTGATGAACCCAGAGAAAATGATGTGGGTAGGATGTTTCTGCTCTAGAAGAATTGGTCCTGGTACATGAGGGGGCTTACAGCTACACAAAAAGGTAGCTAAGTTTCAACATCAGAGAGAGGAAATCCAGGAAGCATTAATGGAAGGATGGTTCAAAGACATTGCCTGTACCTGTGGTTGATTAGTGTCAAAGGAAGCACATAAAAAGCCTCTTTATCTTCTCTTTGAATTCTACTCTTTTACCTTTACAGTGTTTAACATTCTTTCCTCAGAATTGTGATAAACATTGTATCAATTTATTGTCCATTATACATATTGAAAAGGCAATTCTTTTTTTTTCTTGAATTGTTAACAGTTGTTTTTATTTTATTTTATTTTGTACTTTATTTTTTTAATTTTTATTTTTACTTTATTTTACTTTACAATACTGTATTGGTTTTGCCATACATTGACATGAATCAGCCACAGGGGTACATGAGTTCCCAATCCTGAACNGGATGTGAGAGTTGGACTGTGAAGAAAGGTGAGTGCTGAAGAACTGATGCTTTTGAACTGTGGTGTTGGAGAAGACTCTTGAGAGTCCCTTGGACTGCAAGGACATCTAACCAGTCCATTCTAAAGAACATCAGTCCTAGGTGTTCTTTGGAAGGACTGATGCTAAGATTGAAACTCCAATACTTTGGCCACCTCATGCAAAGTGTTGACTCATTGGAAAAGACTCTGATGCTGTGAGGGAGTGGGGGCAAGAGGAGAAGGGGACAACAGAGGATGAGATGGCTGGATGGCATCACCGACTCGATGGACAGGAGTTTGGGTGAACTCTTGGAGTTGATGATGGACAGGGAGGCTTGGCGTGCTGCAATTCATGAGGTCGCAAAGAGTTGGACGTGACTGAGTGACTGAACTGAACTGAAACTAAACTGACACTATATACATGTTATATTTAGTCATTGTCTTATATGAGAGACTTTAGTGTTTATTAGCATAATTTAACCCATTTGTATTCAGTATTACTGTTTTTGATCAGAAATGTGTAAACTTTATGAATTCTATTTTTATCCCTCTATATAACTACCTTCTTTTAAAGGCATGAACTCTTATTTCATTCTTCCTTTCTGTGCTCACCTCTATGCTCTTATTATCTTTAGTATTATCAAATGCTTTGAAATTTTTTATTTGAAGTATAGTTTCTGTACAATATTATATGTTACAAATGTACAATATAGGAATTCACAGTTTTTAAAGGTTATATTCCATTTATGGTTATTATAAAATATTGGCTATATTCCCTGTGTTGTACAATATATCCTTGTAACTTATTTGTATTATACATAATAGTTTGTACCTGTTAATTCTCTTAATCCCCTTCCTTTCCCTCTCCCCACTGATAACAAATTTTGTTCTCGATATCTGTGAATCTGATTTTTTGTTATATTCACTATTTTTTTGATTCCACATATATGTGATATCATACAGTATTTATCTTTCTCTATCTAACTTATTTCACTAAGCATAGTGCCCTCCAAGTTCATCTATGTTGTTTCAAATGGCAAAATTGCTGCCCCTATTTGTTCTCTTCATTTATATGCTCAGGAAGCTCATTGCATTTCTCTTCCAAAACATTGCTTTAGTCTTCTGACACATTGGCTCCTCTATGTAGGATTTCTTATATGCAGTTTTTAATTTCTAGAAATTCATGTATTATTTATGACATCTCATTTTTAATTTTCTTTACCTCTCGTTTATTCTTTAATTTTTGATTTTATCTTGTTGCTTATTCTTTAATTTTCATTTAGTTTAATAGTGCCTTTGCTTTCTTGAATAATACTGAGCTTGAAGAGGGGGATGTAGATGAAAATATGTACTCTTTTTTTCTGCAATAGCTAATATACTTTTTATCTACTATGAATGTTATAGTCAACTTGGTTTTATGCTATGGAAACTATGACATGATACAGGACCTATGATAACAGGACATCATTTTGATTTTGTTATGTTTTATGTTTACTTATCTTGGGAAAATAAGAGAGATGTCTTGGTCTGTGGTTGACCCAAATAAACATGAATAGAGTATTTGATTTGATCCTTTTACTTTTCTCCTGGATGTTGTTATACTCCTTTCTTATGATAGAGTGCAAGTCCTTCTAAGATCAATTATGTTCCTGTGCAGCTGTGTGTTTTGCCCTACTGTACTTTATATACAGCAGGTAACTGGGTCCTGTCACCAGTGTCTGAGAGGACTACTATCCCCTACTTGTTTTGTAATTGATGTAATGAGGTGCTTTCAAAGGTCAGTTTGTAGCCATTGAAACAATTCTCAGTAGTTAGGTCCCTCTATATTTCTTATCCACTCTCTCTTCCAACCTATTTTTTACAGTGTATGATATTCACTCCCTCTCACACATAGCATTAACCAATTAATATTTTGGAACATATATGTCAGTTTTCTCTAATTGCCTACTCATGTAGGTTCCACCTTATTTTACTGTGTCTGTTATCTACAAATGGTGGAATGTTAAATTCCTTTTCCATAGTTACCATTTCACAAAGAAACTTTTGGAAATACTATCTCTTTATCTTAATACTGTTTATAATAAGGCAGACTGATGTGCCTACTTTAAACATGTGAAAGTTATGAATTATAAAAAGTAAATAATTCAACTTAAGTTGATTTGGATATTAAAAGGCAAAGCTGAGATTAGAGTCCAGGTGTTCTCACTTCTAGCTTAGTGATTTTTCCTTTATATATCACTAGTTTTTTTCTCAAACAATTTTCTCAAGCAGTTTGAAGAGAAAAATAGAATGACTCAGCAGATCCCAGTTGTCCTTTGGGAAATTGTATGGCATTATATTCTGATATTTCACACTCTTACATGATGATTAACCTCTGTGTACTAACAAAAGATTTAAATGAAACCACAGTTTAACTAGCATATATAAACAAATCATAATTCTCTAACTTCTCAACCTCAAAAATCATGTTTCCTAAGTGAATAACAGTTATGGAAGTTGGTTGCTATTTATGTTTTTACCCATTTGCTTTAGAAAACTAATGGTTTACCAATTTTATTTAGATAGTACCCTGCTGCTGCTGCTACTAAGTTGCGTCAGTCGTGTCTGACTGTGTGACCCCATAGATGGCAGCCCACCAGGCTCTGCCTTCCCTGGGATTCTCCAGGCACACTGGAGTGGGTTACCATTTCCTTCTCCAATGCATGAAAGTGAAAAGTGAAAGTGAAGTCGCTCGGTTGTGTCCGACTCTTAGCGACCCCATGGACTGCAGCCTACCAGGCTCCTCCATCCATGGGATTTTCCAGGCAAGAGGACTGGAGTGGGGTGCCATTGCCTTCTCTAGATAGTGCCCTAGGAAGTGATTAAAATATAATGTGATGCCCACACAGGATTTAATGACAAAACATTTTCTGGCGGACAATACTCATTAAACTTAGCAAAAACAGGGTCAGACATTTGGAAAACTTTGACAATAAAGCACTGTAAACTGTGACAGGGAGAAGGAAACCCAGATGAATCATGAAGAGCACAAACAAAACATAAGTTAGCTTTATACCCCAGTAGTATCTTGAAGAAATGGTTTCTGGATTAAAATTTTCTATTTGCTGTGGTTGAATGCTTACTTATATGTTTCACTTATGTGACTCATATCCTGTATTCCTCAGTGAACTACAGATGCCAAGCTTTTAGCTGAAGTCCTGTCTGGGACTGACTCACATGACTTGGGAGGTCCCCAAGGGGAGGGCACTCAGGCTCTGTGATCTGTGCTGTGACCTGTGGCTCTAGGACCCCTTGAGGAGTGGTGGGGTAAAGGGGGGTGCACCAGGGCCCAGGGGCACTACTGTAGGCCTGGGGAGGCTCCTGGCCCTACCACAAGGGGCACTTTGGGGAATATACAGAAGATAATTGGTTCCAAGATCTGTTTGACCTTAAAATAGCCTATTTTCTATTATCTCTATTTTCATCATAAAAACATTCAGTCATGTAACTCCTACCAAGTCTTTCTGAAATTTTTTGAGAGGATATCTGCATTTAAATAACAGTGCTTTTTAAAAAGTATGATTGCCACTCCATGGAAGTGTCCCCCCTCAAAAAATAAAAACAACAACAACAACAACAACAACAAAAGGAAACACTCAAGCAAAAATCTCTCCAGCAGCAGCTTCACATGTGAGATCATTATCTTATCATTCATATATTGACATTGTGTTTAGAAACAAGCATCATCTTGTTGAAGAAAACTTTATGAATGTGGGAAATGAGTAGCAGTATATGTGTCGTTCTGGTTCAAGTGAGCAGTCGTATTATCTTGTGGGAGTCATCCAGCCCTTCTGATTTCAGTTACCATACTGGAAAATGGGAAGATTGTTGTAAGACTATTATAATTACCAAGTGTTGTATGATGTTGGTAGAGGTAGTGATTTTGAGAAATGATGGCAGTCTGATTAATTTTGAAAGTAGAGGCAACAGAATTTGCTATTAGTTTGGATTTGTGGTGTGAGTTATTCACCATATTTGATACAGCTATGTTCATCTGCTAAGTGGGGATAAAGTTGAAGAGTTTCTCTCTCATGAGGAGATTGTTTGATTAAGGAAGTTAGTATATATAAAATGCATAATGCTTGTGACACAGTGAGTGATCAGCTAAGATAATTATATTTTAAGAGACTTCAAAAAGGAAGCCTTTGGCCTCCAGGGTAGTACTCCATCATATCCAATTCAGTTCTCCTGCTGTCCAGAAACCCAGATTTATTCTGACTTTTTAGCTATGATGTGGAGAAAAGAAAATATCTGAAAATATTTTTCAGTCTCTTTGCCTTTTGCTCTGTGGGTAAGGATTATTTCTTGCTAAGAAATTAGGCATGCCTTTTCAAAACGATGGCATTTTGAGATCAAGGTCAATTCTTTGCCTTGGTGTTACTGGTCTAGACTAAAGACTAAAGCTTCAAAGATCTGGCTCATTTCTAAAGACATTTTTATTTTTTTATTTTATATACTTAAGTGGCAGAACTCCACTAACAAGCTTTCCTCTCTGATTCCATTTAAAGTAACTTGAAGAGCTAATAGAAGTGTATGCATCAGTACAAGTCATAAAAATGAGATACTTTCTATGCACAGTATGTCCTTTTATATGCTTTCTTTTCTATATCAATGCTAATAAAGTATTGTAGTTGTGTGTAAACAGCCACATTTTCCCCACTACTTCAGCCTTCTTCATTTAATGCTACTGGAATGTTTTATAGTGGTTTGTCATATCATTTTTTCTTCTATGTATGTTCTTGTTGAAAAGTCCCTAAATGCCCATAAAGGCTTTATTTTCTCAATATAATGCTTCATGGACATATAAAATTTAAAAATTCAGTCCTTGGAAATGTTCTGTGATTTCACTATACCATTATTTTTGATTCTTTTGTCAAAAACCTATTCTAGGCAACTGATTTGACTCGTAATAAAATCTACCTTAGATTGTTCCACAAGAAATTAGTCTGACTTTCTCAGTCAATAGACTCTAATCCCCACCTTGTTTTCTGCTATTTTGATCACCACAGGCAACACCAGCCTAAATGGAAAGTAGATCAGCCCTCTGTGCTCCAAGCAATTGTCCAGGGTATATATGAGCTCTGCCTGGGCTAGTTGTATTTGAATGTATATATGGGTATACATAGGAGTTATGTGTGGAAGAATGATACAGTTGACCCTTGAACGGCAGGTATGAGGGGGTTAAGGGTGCCGACCCTCTGCACAATCAAAAATTCATGTATAACTGACAGTTGGCTCTCTGTATCACTGGTTCATTCATATCCACAGGTTGAACCAATGCAGATCATGTAGTAATCTGGTATTTATTATTGAAAAAGATCCATGTATAACTGGACCTATGCAGTTTAAACTCGTGTTGCTCAAAGGTCAACTGTAATATTTCAAGGTGGAGGAGAAGTGATCTTATGATACCAGTCAGCAATGAACACTAGTCAACTTGAATGCTCTTCAACTGTAGGCAAAGCATGCTTTAGAAGAGAATCAGTGTCTGATTAGAACACTGTTTTTCAAACTTTCACATCAACTAAATGCATAAGTGTAAGATGCAATTGAGTGGAGACTGACCATAAAAATCAGTCTGCAGTTACAAAATAATTTGTACTGTAAAGTACAAAAGACTTATTGAATTTTAATCCTGAGTATGTATGCATGTTTACAAGACAAAGATCTTAAAGAGCAACCTTGGAATCAACATAATGGAGCAGGGAGTTCTAAATTAAGAAGAAAATGCTCTTTTAACTTGACTGTATCTCTGCCTGACATTCATACTATACATCTGGCAAATATCTTGAACTTGGTTGGCTTTATATTTCCTGGGACTCACTGTGAATTTGTGCACTGATTTTCCCAACAGAGAATCTTACAAAATTTCAGGGAAACTGAGAACTGACTTTTCAGCTTATCTAACCCTGTGAGTCTTTCTTTAATAGTGTTTCCCCTTTCTGACATAGCTCATTTTATGCTTGATACTCAGTTCTTCAACATGAGGCAAGTTATTACCTTGGCATATATACTTCAGTAGCAGAAATATAGGGGAAAACAAGAGAATTATTATTATCTCAAAAATCAGGGTATTGATTATCTGTGAGGAGGAGGAAAATATGAGGGACACTAAAGTGCTACTAAGGTAGTTTTTTATAACTGTGAATGTGATATCAGTGATGGCTCCTCCAATTTGTCTACTCCCTAATCCCTGGAACCTGTGAATGTATTAGCTTATGAGGCAAAAAGGACTTTGGAGAAGTGACCAAGGATCTTGATCTGGGAATATAAGTATCCCTGGCTTTTTCAAAGTTTGCTTTATGCCACTTTGCTTTTATGAAACACCTACATTGGTACCTTTTTTCACTAACCAAAAGAAATTTGAAGAGGATTTTCACTTTGATGCTCAAAAGTTTTTAAAAATTTGATGTGAAATTTATCCGTTTGTATTTGTTCTTTCCTTGATTGTTTGCATTTCTTGTGTCAGATCTGGAAAACTATTACCAATCCAGAGCCCCAGATACTTACATTTGTGTTTTCTACTAGGAGTTTTATAGTACTAGTTGTTACATTAGATATTTTATTCATTTTGAGTTATATTTTGTATATGGTGTGAGGTATGGCTTTCTGTAATAAAAGACTATTCCAGAGCTGATTTTGGAAATCAGTATATCATTCATGGCCACACCATCTACTGTATAAGATTTGTATGAGGATATCTTATTGGGAGATTTTGTCTTAAAAGAATAGGAGATCTTAAACTTTGAATCCCAAATTTAGTCCTCTGGGAAGAGTCCAATGAGCCCTATATTTGGCATGTATCATTATAAAATCAAACAAGAAAGTCACAATTTCAAACAGGCATGAAATCACTATATTATCACTAGAAAGAATACATAAAAATGGTTCACCTAGTTAAACACCTGGCATATAAAAGGCACAAATTCAAGTGAACCAATAATCATTACTTTTCTCTTATTTAACTAATTGTACAAAGATATAATCACTAAGGATGGTTCAATAAACAGTCAAAGCATTCATGGCAAAAGAATCATTCTTGAAAAAAATTGATTGAATTGGCCTGAGGAAGCATAGATTTTTACTATTAAGCAGAACAAAGCTTAATATTCTAGATTTACAACTACTAGATTTAATTGCAGCAAACCAAACATATTAAATAGTTTATTCAAAATTCAGAAGAAATCATTCACAGAAATAAACTACTGCTAATATAATAAAGAGATAATCTATTTTCATTTAGATAAGTTCTTAGTTTTTCAAGATTTAGTATAAAGAAAGTCTTTTTGATAATGTCTTGAAGATGAAAATGGAGATCGCTCTAATGTTCATTGTTTCAATTAAGTATCCCAATACCCACTCTT
>SJYA01003499.1:186202-197491 GCA_006410615.1 Neotragus moschatus
TATCCCAATACCCACTCTTGCACAAATGTTTTTAACATAAGCTTCATTATAACCCCCAAATAACAAATAATGTTTCCTCTGAATGAATCATACTTATAAATCCTCTTCCCCCTATTATTCTATTATCTTCAGTTAAAATTAATCTGTTTCATCTATTGTGACCATACAGTAGATATGACCTGGTCACATCTATTGTGACCATAAAGATTTATGAGCACTTAAAAACATCTATCTCAATTGCTTTCAAATAAAAAAATACTAATTTTATTGTCCTTGATACTTCTATTATTTGACTTGTATGATGCTTAATATAGGTTGTCCTCTGAAGCATTATTTGATTTTATTATTAAATACATTCATTTATTCCTATTTTGAAAGAATTTTACAGTATAATTTGGCAATAAATTAATGTTATTTCAGTGCTATCAGAAGGAATATTATGAAATGAATGTATTCCTTTGGATTACGAATAATTGGTCTAAATGATATTCCATGTTCTAAAGAAATAGTTTATTTTATTAACCTCAGTTTTGATGATACAAATCTCAAACCCAATCTGACAGACGTTGTGGGGAAGAGTTACAGAGACGAGGAAATGTGCTCAGTGAATTTGGATGTAAACAAAAGCATAAATTAATTAAATACTCATGATTCAGAGATGGGCTAGTGAGTGTGTGGCTCACGAAGGCCCCTGTGTTCCTACCACAGTTAACATTTAGGCCCTTCCAGCGTCCATAGCTTTGGCACAAAGTGAAAATAGCATCTCCAGATTGTAATACTGTTTTATGTCAGTGGCACTAAATAATTACTCAGTACCTTATCAAGACCAAGAACTACATTGGTTAGACACCAGTGATATAGACACATGGTCTTTGTCATGGGGATTATAAGAGTTTGGTCAGAGAGAAAAATATTAGACAATTGTTATACAAACTATAATAACATTAACAAGGATTTTTGTAAGATGTTGTTCAGTTGCTAAGTCATGTCTGACTCTGTGACCCAATGGACTACAGCATTCCAGGCTTCCCTGTCCTTCACTGTCTCTCAGAGTTTGTGCAAAATGTGCACTGAGTCAGTGATGCCATCCAACAATCTCATCCTCTATCATACTCTTCTCCTCATGCCTTCAATCTTTCCCAGAATCAGGGTCTTTTCCAATGAGTTGGCTCTTCATATCAGGTGGCCAAGTACTGGAGCTTCAGCTTCAGCACCAGTCCTTCCAATGAATATTCAGGGTAGATTTCCTTTAAGATAGACGGGTTTGATCTTGCTGAAGGGTACTGTTAATCTGGATGAAATAAAAAGCCAGATTTTTCAGTAAGTTCAGTTTTCAAAAACAAATAAGTGTAATCTGTCAAACAAGAAAGAGAACAATTCCTTCTTGGGGATATATGGAAGCTTCCCAGAGACTGACATTTGGGTTGTTGGATTTCACAGAAGATCTGTGGCTGAGCTCAGGGAAAGCTCTCGCTCCTTATTTCACATGATCACAGCAACAACAATTGATATATCACATAGAATTTGTGTATTGCATAACAGTATCCAATGACATGTATGGAAAAATGAAATTGCTCAGTCTTGTCTGACTCTTTGCGACCTCATGGACTGTAGCCTACCAGGCTCCTCTGTCCATGGGATTTTCCAGGCAAGAGTGCTGCAGTCGGTTGCCATTTCCTTCTCCAGAGGATCCTGGCTCAGTGATCAAACCCAGGTCTCTCACATTTCAAGCAGATGCTTTACCATCTGAGNGGGAGGCCTGGCGTGCTGCGATTCATGGGGTCGCAGAGTCGGACACGACTGAGCGACTGAACTGAATTGTACTGAATGAATATTACATATTTAATGCATATTGATATATTACAAAGTTTTTATATATATGTATGTCTTTATCCCTATCAACAATAACATGCATATTCTTTTTTATTTTTAGAGAGAGCTGATGACTCCGGGTGGCTGGGTGGCACTGCATGGCACTGGAGCAAGCAGCCATGAGGAGATACCCCACATCCAAGGTTAGAGAAACCCCGGTAAGATGGTAGGTGCTGGAGCAGCTGTGAGGAGATACCCCATGCTCAAGGGCAAAGGAAAAGCCCAAGCAAGACGGTAGGAGGGGCAAATTCTCATTTAGAATCCAACTCTATTCCCACCAGATATGTTCAGAGGGCTCAAACAAACCTTGTGCATGTCAGGCCCCAGGGACCCCACAGAGACTGAGATAGAACTGTGTTTGAGCATCTCCTGTGGAGGTACAGATCAGCAGTGGACTGCTGCAGGGACAGGGGCTCTTGGTGCAGCAGACTTGGGTATGGCATAAGCTCTTTTGGAGGAAGTCACCATTAACACCACCAAATAGCTGCCAGAACTTACACAGGACTGGGAAACAGACTCTTGGAGGGTGCAAACAGAACCTTGTGTGCACTAGGACCCAGGAGAAAGGAGCAGTGACCCCCAAAAGAGACTGACTCAGACTTTCTTGTGAGGGTCCAGGAGTCTCCAGTGGAGGCGTTGGTCAGCATCAGCCTGCTGCAAGGTTGTGGGCACTGATTGTAGTAGTACATGTATAGGATCTTTTGAAGGAAGTTGCCATTATCTTCATTACTTCCACCATAGTTTGGCCCCAGGTAAATAGCAGGGATGGAACACAGCTCCACCCATCAATAGAAAATTAGATTAAGGTTTACTGAACATGGCCCCAACCATCAGAACAAGACCCAGCTTCCTGTTCAGTCAGTCTCTCCCATCAGGAAGCTTTCATAGCCTCTTATTCTTCTCCATCAGAGGGCAGACAAATTGAAAACAACTATCACAGAAAACTAACCAGTCTGGTGGAGAATTCTGACAAAATGTGGTCTACTGGAGAAGGGAATAACAAACAACTTCAGTATTCTTGCCTTGAGAACCTTATGAACAGTATGAAAAGGCAAAAATATAGGACATTGAAAGAAGTATATTATAATATGTGAAAGAGATTGCCAGTCCGGGTTCAATACATGAGACAGGGTGCTCAGGGCTGATGCACTGGGATGACCCTGACGGATGGGATGGGGAAGTAGGTGGGAGGGCGGGTTCAGGATGGGGAACACATGTACACCCATGGCTAATTCATGTCAATGTATGGCAAAACCCACTACAATAATGTAAATTAATTAGCCTCCAATTAAAATAAATAAATTAAATAAATTTATATTAAAAAAAAGAAGAAAGCTGAACTCCTTAGGTTGGTAGGTGCCAATTATGCTAGTGGAGATCAGTGGAGAAATAACTCCAGAAAGAATGAAGAGACAGAGCCAAACCAAAAACAACACCCAGTTGTGGATGTGACTTGTGATGCAAGCAAGGTCTGATGCTGTAAAGAGCAATATTGCATAGGAACCTGGAATGTTAGGTCCGTGAATCAAGGCAAATTGGAAGTGGTCAAATAGGAGATGGCAAGAATGAATGTCGACATTGAGGAATCAGAGAACTAAAATGGACTGGAATGGGTGAATTTAGCTCAGATGACCATTACATCTACTACTGTGGGCAATAATCCCTTAGAATTGGAGTAACCTTCATAGTCAACAAAATAATCTGAAATGCAGTACTTGGATGTAATATCAAAAATGATGAAACTCTGGTCGTTTCCAAGGCAAACTATTCAATGTCATGGTAATCCAAGTCTATGCCCCCATCAGTAATGCAGAAGAAGCTGAAGTTGAATAATTTTATGAACCTACAAGACCTTCTAGAACTAATACCCCAAAATCATGTTCTTTTTCATTATAGAGGACTGGATTGCCAAAGTAGGAACTCAAGAAACACCTGAAGTAATAGGAAAATTTGGCCTTAGAGTACAGAATGAAGCAGGACAAAGGCTAATAGAGTTTTGCCAAGAGAATGCACTCGTCATAGCAAACACCCTCTTCCAACAACACAAGAGAAGACTCTACACATGGACATCACAAGATGGTCAACACCGAAACCAGATTGATGGTATACTTTGCAGCCAAAGATGGAGAAGCTCTATACAGTCAGCAAAAACAAGACCAGGAGCTGACTGTGGCTCAGATCATGAACTCCTTATTGCCAAATTCAGACTTAAATTGAAGAAAATGGGGAAAACCACTAGATCATTCGGGTGTGACCTAAATCAAATCCCTTATGATTATACAGTGGAAGTGAGAAATAGATTTAAGGGACTAGATCAGAAAGACAGACTGCCTGATGAACTATGGATGGAGGTTCGTGACACTGTACAGGAGACAGGGAGCGAGACCATCCCCAAGAAAAAGAAATGCCCAAAAGCAAAATGGCTGTCTGAGGAGGCCTTACAAATAGTTGTGAAAAGAAGAGAAGTGACAAACAAAGGAGAAAAGAAAAGATATACCCACTTGAATGCAGAGTTCCAAAGAACAGTGAGAAGAGATAGAAAGATTTCCTCAGTGATCAATGCAGAGAAATAGAGGAAAACAATAGAATGGGAAGGACTAGAGATCACTTCAAGAAAATTAGAGATACCAAGGGAGAATTTCATGCAAAGATAGGCTCAATAAAGGACAGAAATGGTATGGACCTAAAAGAAGCAGGAGATATTAAGAAGACGTGGCAAGTATACACAGAAGTAAAGTGAAGTGAAAGTCACTCAGTCCTGTCCGACTCTTTGAGATCCTATGGACTATATAGTTCATGGATTTCTCCAGGCCAGAATACTGGCGTGGGTAGCCTTTCCCTCCTCCAGGGGATCTTCCCAACCCAGGGACTGAACCCAGGTCTCTGGCATTGTGGGCAGATTCGTTACCAGCTGAGCTATAAAGGAAGCCTGAAGAACTATACAAAATGATCTTCATGACCTAGATAATCACGATGATGTGATCACTCACCTAGAGCCAGCCATCCTGGAATGTGAAGTCAAGTGGGCCTTAGGAAGCATCACTACAAACAAAGCTAGTGGAGGTGATGGAATTCCAATTGAGCTATTTCCAATCCTAAAAGAAGTTGCTATGAAAGTGCTGCAATCAATAAACCAGCAAATCTGGAAAACTCAGCAGTGGCCACAGGACTGGAAAAGGTCAACTTTCATTCCAATTCCAAAGAAAGGCAATGCCAAAGAATGCTCAATCTACCATACAATATCACTCATTGCTAAAAATTCTCAAAGCCAGGCTTCAACAGTATGTGAACAGTGAACTTCTGGCTGTTCAACCTGGTTTCAGAAAAGGCAGAGGAACCAGCGATCAAATTGCCAATATCTGTTGGATCATCGAAAAAGAGAGTTCCAGAAAAACATCTACTTCTGCTTTACTGACTATGCCAAAGCCTTTGGCTGTGTGGGTCACCAAAAACTGTGGAAAATTCTGAAAGAAATGGGAATACCAGACCACCTGACCTGCCTCCTGAGAAATCTGTATGCAGGTCAGGAAGTGACAGTTAGAACTGAACATGAAACAACAGACTGGTTCCAAATCAGGGTAGGAGTATATCAAGGCTGCATATTGTCACCCTGCTTATTTAACTTATATTTGGAGTACATAATGAGAAACCCTGGGCTGGATGAAGCACAAGCTGGAATTAAGATTGCCGGGAGAAATATCAATAATCTCAGACATGCAGATGACACCATCCTTATGGCAGAAAGAGAAGAACTAAAGAGCCTCTTGAAAGTGAGATAGGAGAGTGAAAAAGTTGGCTTAAAACTCAACATTCAGAAAACTAAGATCATGGCATCCAGTCCCATCACTTCATGGCAAATAGATGGGGAAACAGTGGAAACAGTGGCAGACTTTAGTTCTGGGGGCTCTGAAACCACTACAGATCATGACTGAGGCTATGAAATTCAAAGATGCTTGCTCCTTGGAAGAAATATTATGACCAACCTAGACAGTATATTCAAAAGCAGAGACATTACTTTGCCATCAAAGATCCATCTAGTCGTAGCTATGGTTTTTCCAGTGGTCATGTATGGATGTGAGAGTTGGACTGTGAAGAAGGCTGAGTGCCAAAGAATTGATGCTTTAGAACTGTGGTGTTGGCGAAGACTCTTGAGAGTCCCTTGGACTACAAGGAGATCCAACCAGTCCATCCTAAATAAATCAGTCCTGGATAGTCATTGGAAGGACTGCTTTTGAAGCTGAGAGTCCAATACTTTTGCCACCTTATGTGAAGAACTGACTCATTTGAAAGACCCTGATTATGGGAAAGATTGTGGGCAGGAGGAGAAGGGATCAACAGAGGATGAGATGGTTGGATGGCATCACTGACTCAATGGACATGAGATTGAGTAAACTCCAGGGGTTGGTTATGGACTGGGAGGCCTTTACTGAGTCTTCACTGCTCCATGGGCTTTTCACTACTTTTGGCCAGCAGGGGCTTCTTTGTAGTTGTGGTGCATGGGCTTCTCATTGCAGTGGCTTCTCGTTGCAGCACAAGGACTCTAGGGCAAGCGGGCCTCAGAAGCTGAGCCATTTTGGCTCAGTAACTGCAGCTCCCAGGCTCTAGATCACAGGCTTAGTAATTGTGGTGCATGAACTCGGTTGCTCTGTGGCATGTGGGATCTTCCCGTACCAGGGATTGAATCCACCTCTTCTGCATTGGCAGGTGGATTCTTTACCACTGAGCCACCTAGGAAGCCCTCATATGTGTCTTGATTGTGTCCAATTGTGAGTGATGTGGTGAAAAACCCCATTTTCCTCTTTCTTTAAAATCTGGTTCCTCTACAGCAACTCTTCTATCTAATCCTTGCCTTTTCCCACCAATCTGGTTTCTTGCCACTTGTATACCTTCTGAGGGAGCTATTTTATCAGTGACTTTAAATATTGCTGTTTCCTAGAACAATAATTCTGTGAAGACAGACCAAAACACTGGACTAAGATCCAGAAAATATTAGTTCTGTTTTTGACTATGTCACCATTTCATTCTGTGAAATTGCCCAGTCATTTTTCTCAGAATTCCCATTTCTATCTCTTAAAATGAGAGAGCAGGGCTATATGATCTCTGAGACCCCTGCAAGCTTCAGTACTTCATGATTCTATCTACAAATCAGGTTTAACATTGAAGGTTTAATTAGGAGCCTCATGATTTGTAAAGTCATGTTTTCATCAGGATCCTATTTGCTAATTCATTAGTATGGATTATTCATGCATATAAATTTCTTCAGGCATATTTTTTCAGTTTGCATTAAGTCTTTATTCAGAACTTTGATCTTTTTCGAAATAACTCCCGTTAGCACAAAATCCATCCAAAGGCAGAGCCAATTTGATGATCATTTGATAACAGATATAGTTCATCTAAAAGTGTGAAGCTCATTCTCATCTTAGTATTTTCTACTTTCAGTTTGTTTTCAGTTTAACAAATGTTTATGAAACTCACTAAGTAACTGTTTCTATTGCAATCTAAAAGTTTTTGTGCAGGGTGAAACATATTTCATTCATTAAGCAGTTAGTTAACTACTGAAATGTTCAGTCAGGAATTTCCACTGTGGGAGGGGATGGACACATCAAAATCCACTACAACTTATTGTTTTTCCAAATTGCCTAAGTGTAGACTTAGGGACTGAACAACTGTAACAACCTCTAACACAAAGATTTTGGCATGTTCTATAATAATATTTTCTAAACTATTTCATGTCATGGCACCAATGGAAAGATGATATTTGCACTGCCTATGGGATAAACAGACAAGGCAGCTCAGGATACTTAATCAGTCCAGGAGATGCAACTGCCTCAGGTGCCAATTAGTAATTACGTTTTGTGCACCAACCAATTAGTTAAACTGATGACAACTTCACACACCTGTAGGCCGTTTGTAGTATGCAACTCTGCCTTGTAATCCACCATCATCCACAGCTGGTTCAGTTCATTCACTCAGTCATGTCCTACTCTTCATGACCCCATGGACTGCAGCTTGCCAGGCTTCCCCGTTCATCATCAGCTCCTGGAACTTGCTCAAACTGATGTCCATTGAGTCAGTGATGCCAGCCAACCATCTCATCCTCTGTTGTCCCCTTCTCCTCCTGCCTTCAATCTTTCCCAACATCAGGGTCTTTTCCAAGGAGTCAGTTTTTTCTCATCAGATGGCCAAAGTATTGGAGTTTTAGCTTCAACATCAGTCCTTCCAATGAATATTAAGGACTGATTTCCTTTAGGATGGACTGGTTGGATCTCCTTGGTGTCCAAGGGACTCTCAAGAGTCTTGTCCAGCACCACAGATAGTAAACCACTGTTATCTAAATATCTTAACTTTCAGTTATATGAAGATGAGAAAAGATAAATACTGGGTTATAGTTCTGGCAATAGGCTGGGTTCTGAGGATTACAAAGATGAATAGAGTGCAGCACCTACTACTGAGATTGTAGCTCACTGACAGTGAAGATANGTGTCCAAGGGACTCTCAAGAGTCTTGTCCAGCACCACAGATAGTAAACCACTGTTATCTAAATATCTTAACTTTCAGTTATATGAAGATGAGAAAAGATAAATACTGGGTTATAGTTCTGGCAATAGGCTGGGTTCTGAGGATTACAAAGATGAATAGAGTGCAGCACCTACTACTGAGATTGTAGCTCACTGACAGTGAAGATAAATCATTATTAACTCAGGGAACTCAAACCCGGGCTCTGTAACAACCTAGAGGAGTGGGAAGGGGCAGGAGGTGAGAGGCCAATTCAGGAGGGAGGGGACATATGTGTACCAATGACCGATTTATGTTGATGTATGGCAGAAACCAGAACATGTCTGTCAATGCAGGAAAGATAATGAGATGCAGGTTTGATCTCTGAGTTGGGAAGAGCCCCTAGAGGAGGGCATGGCAACCCACTCCAGTATTCTTGCCTGGAGAATTCCCATGGGCAGAGGAGCCTGGTGGGCTATAGTCCATAGTGTCACAAAGAGTCGGACACGACTGAAGAGACTTACCACGCACATACTTATGGCAGAAACCAACACAATTTTGTAAAGCAGTTATCCTTTAATTAAACATAGTTTTTTCTTAAAAAATGGAAAAAAAAAAACAGTCACAGCCCCCAAAAGAGATCATTAGAGTATAGTATAAGTGCTATAAAATAATCATACATAAAAGTGATATGTGTAACTGGAGCATACAGAGTATATTAGTTCAGGTCCTCTGAGAAGCAGACACCAAGGCATGTTGAGATATGCAGGAGATCTATTGGGGCAAGTAGGTGTATGCAGGATGACAAAGCAGGTGTAACATATAAAAGGGAATGGGAAGGGGGAGAAACAAAAACTGCATGGAAAGCTTCGTACTGTACTGCATTTCTAGGAAAAGTCTTGCCAGGCTGATGGGGGAAATACTCAGGCCAAAGTTATTTACTATAGGAGTCTCACCTTCCACAGAAATTTGATAGAATTTACAACCAAACATGCTCAATCACTGGTTACATGCCTCAGGAGACCTCAGCTGAGCACAAAGATGAAATACTAAGTAAGGTAAAATGGAAACAGTTTGCTATTTTTATTTTATCATAAAACTTTGGCTCCATAATCAGGAATATTGTTGTCTATTTCAGTACCTGATTGTAGTCATAGAGTGTGATATTATCTATGAGTTTTTTATGTATTCCCTTTGTCATGTTTGAGGAAGTTCACTTCTGTCCTTAGTATGCTGGATGTTGTTTTTTATCATAAAGATTATGGGATTTTGTCAAGGTTTTTTTTTTCTGTATTATTAGAAGTGATCATTTATAGTTATTTTTCTTGGTTCTGTTAATGTGCTGTATTGCCTTGGTTTATAAGTTGAACCACCACTGCATATACATTTCATTTTAATATGCTTCTAGATTTGGTTTGTTCGTGTTTTGTTTAGTATTTTTCATCTATATTCATAAGGGTTATTGGTCTGTAGTTTTCTTTTTCTTGTGGTATTGTCCTGGTTTTGGTGTCAGAGTATTGATGGCCTCATAGAATTATTTAGAAAGTGTTCCCTCATCTTATATTGGTAGGATTTACCCAGTGAATCCCTGGGCTTGATTTGTTGGAAGGTTTACAATTACTGATTCAAAATCTCTGCTTATTATAATTCTCTTCAGATTTTCTTCTTTTTTCTCTTCAGATTTTCTTATTTTTAAAGTCAGTTTTGGTAGGCTTTGTGTTTTTGGTAATCTATCTTCAGTTCAGTTCAGTCACTCAGTTGTGTCCGACTCTTTACAACCCCATGAATTGCAGCACGCCAGGCCTCCCTGTCCATCACCAACTCCCAGAGTTCACTCAGACTCATGTCCATTGACTCACTGATGCCATCCAGCCATCTCATCCTCTGTCATCCCCTTTTCCTCCTGCCCTCAATCCTTCCCAGCATCAGAGTCTTTTCCAATGAGTCAACTCTTTGCATGAGGTGGCCAAAGTACTGGAGTTTCAGCTTTAGCATCGTTCCTTCCAAAGGAATCCCAGGGTTGATCTCCTTCAGAATGGACTGGTTGGATCTCCTTGCAGTCCAAGGGACTCTCAAGAGTCTTCTCCAACACCACAGTTCAAAAGCATCAATTCTTCGGCGCTCAGCCTTCTTCACAGTCCAGCTCTCACATCCATACATGACTACTGGGAAAACCATAGCTTTGACTAGATGGACCTTAGTCGGCAAAGTAATGTCTCTGCTTTTGAATATGCTATCTAGGTTGCTCATAACTTTTCTTCCAAGGAGTAATCTATCTTACCTAGGTTAAATAATTTGTTGGTATATAATTGTTTATAGTATTGTTTTATAATTCATTTTATTTTAGCAAACAATAATAATAACCCCACTTTCACTTCCAGTTTTAGTAATTTGAGTCTTCTTTCATTCTGAGATATTCTGTCTAAATATTTGTCAATTTTGGTTTCGTTGAAAAACAACTTTTATTTATATTAATTCTATTTTTCTATTCTCTCATTTATCTCTGATCTTTATTATTTCTTCTCTTCTGCTAGTTTTAGACTTCGTGTTTTTTTTTCTAGTTTCTAATGTTAGCTTATGGATTTGATACTTTGCTTAATTTTAAGAGGGGCTTTCACAGCTATATAGTTCTCTCTGCACAGTGCTATGATGGAGAGTTTTTGTTCTCTTTGAAGTATTTTCTACTTTCTCTTGTGATCACCTCTTTGACTCATTGAATGTTTAAGACTCTGTTGTTAAATCCCCACATGACTGTGAATTTTCCAGTTTCCCTAGTTTCATTCCATTTGCCTGGAGAAGATACTTTGTATGATTTTAATTTTTAAGATTTGCATAGACTTAAGTTAGAGAAGGAAATGGCAACCCACTTCAGTATTCTTGCCCGGAGAATCCCATGGACAGAGAAGCCTGATGGACTATGGG
>SJYA01003499.1:197650-208743 GCA_006410615.1 Neotragus moschatus
CTGATGGACTATGGGTCCATTTGCCTGAAGAAGATATTTTGTATGATTTTAATATTTTAAAATCTGTATAGACTTAAACAGTGGCCTAACATATATTCTATCCTGGAAATGTACTATGTGAACTTGAAAAAAATGTATATTCTGCTGTTGTTGAAGTCTTCTATTGATGGCTGTTAGGGCTCTTTGGTATATGGTATTGTTCAATCTAGTATGCCCTCACTGATAATATGTAGATTTTCTGTTTATTATTGGAAAAATTCTTATTATTTATAGAATATCTATGTCCCCATTTAATCCCATCAGTTTTTGCTCCAAATGTTTTGGGGCTCTGTTGTTAAATGTGTATGCGTTTGTAATCATATCTTCTTGGTTGATTAAAATGTTTATAAATATATAATGTCCTTCTTTAACTCTTATAACATCTTTTGACCTAAAGTTTATTTTGTCTTATATTAGTATACCCACTCCAGATTTCATAGGTTATTATTTGCATGGAATGTCTTTACCATTCCATAATTTTCAACAAATTTGTGTCGTTGGATGTAAAGTGAGCTTTCTATATAGTTGGGTCATGCTTTCTAATCTGTTCTGCCAGTCTCTCTTATTATTTTTAATTGAAGTATAGTTGTTGTACAGTGTTGTGTTAGTTTCTGGTGTACAGCAAATGATTCAGTTACATGTATATATATATGTGTATGTATATATATAGATACACACACACAAAGATATATATATATATATATATATATATATATATCTCAGATTCTTTTCCAGTATAGGTTATTAACAAGATATTGAATATAGTTTCCTGTGCTATACAGTAGGACATTGTTGTTTATCAATTTTATATATAGTAGTATGTATCTGTTAATCCTAAACTCCAAATGTATCCCTTCCCCCCTTTCCTGCAATTCAGGAAAACTGCCTGCAATGCAATTCCTGGGTTGGGAAGATCCCCTGGAGGAGGGAACAGCTATTGACTCCAGTATTCTGGCCAGGAGTCCATGGGGTGGCAAAGAGTCAGACACGACTGAGTGACTTTCACTTTAACAATTCCCCTTTCCTATTTAGTAACCATAACTTTGTTTTCTATGTCTTTGAATCTATTTCTGCTTTAGAAATAAGTTCATTTTTATCATTTTTTTTGATTCCACATATAAGTGATATCATGTGATAATGTGTCTTTCTTTGTCTGACTTCACTTAGTATGATAATTTCTAGGTCCATCCATGTTGCTGCAAATGGCATCATTTCATTTCTTGTGTGTGTGTGTGTGTGTGTAGCTGAGTAATAGTCCATTGCATATATATACCATATCTTTATGCATTCATCTGTTGATGGACATGTAGGTGGTTTCCATGTCTTGGTTATCATTAATAGTGTTGCTATGAACACTCAGGTGCATACATCTTTTTGAATTAGAGTTTTCTCTAGTTATATGCCCAGGAATGAGATTGCTGGGTTATATGGGAGTGCTATTTTTACTTTTTTAAGGAATCTCTATACTGTTCTTCCTAGTGGTTTCATGAATTTACATTCCCACCAGCACTGTAGGAGTGTTCCCTTTCCTCCATGCTCTCTCAAGAATTTACTATTTGTAGACTTTGATTATGGTCATTCTGACCAGAGTGAGGTGATACCACCTTGTAGCTTTGACTTGCATCTGTCTAATAATTAGTGATATTGAGCATTTTTTTCATGTGCCTGTTGACCTTCTGTGTGTCTTCTTTGGAGAAATGTCTATTTTTGTCTTCTGCCCATTTTGAATGGATTATCTTTTTGTGATATTGAGCTGTATGAGCTGTTTGTATATTTTGGAAATTAATAATTTGTCAATTGCATAATTTGAAAATATTTTCTCAAAGTCTGTAGATTGTCTTTCTGTTTATGGTTTCCTTTGATATGCAAAAGCTTATAAGTTGGATTAGGACAATTTGTTTATTTTTGATTTTATTTTAATGGCGTTGGGAAACTGACCTAAGAAAATATTGCTATGATTTATGTTAGAAAATGTTTTGCCTATACTCTCTTCTAGAAGTTTTATGGTATAAGTCTTTAAGTCATTTTCAGTTTATTTTCGTGTATGGTGTGAGAGTGTGTTCTAACTTCATTGATTTACATGTGGCTCTCCAGCTTTCCCAACACCACTTGTTAAAGAGACTGTCTTTTCTTCATTGTATATTCTTTCCTCATTGTCAAAGATTAATTGACTATAGGTGTGTGGGTAATATCTTCCACTTTTAGTTGGAGAACTTGATCCATGTTTATTTCAGGTAATTACGGATAAGGAGTGAGTTACTTCTGCCATTTTGCTATTTGTTTTTTACATGTCTGTGTTCTATTGGTCCCTCAATTCCTCCAGTTCAATTTGATATTTTCTTGTGTACTGTTTTAAGTTTTTTACTTATTCTACTATACTTTTGAGTTATTTTCTTAGTGTTTGCCCAGGAGATTACAAGCAACATCTCAAATCTATAACAGCCTAGACCGTGCTAATACCAACTTAATAAGTGAAAGTTGCTCAGTTATGTCTGACTCTTTGTGACATGGACTATACAGTCCATGAAATTCTCCAGGCCAGAATACTAGAGTGGGTAGCCTTTCCCTTCTTCAGGGGATCTTCCCAACCCAGGGATTGAACCTAGGTCTCCAGCATTGCAGGCGGATTCTTTATCAGCTGAGCCACAAGGGAAGCCCTTGTGTACACAAATGTCTGCTACTGTATATCTACATTCACCACTTCTTTATGTGGTTATTGTTATAGATTGCATCTTCTTATACTTTGTATACCCATCAACTTAGACTTATAATTATTGCTTTAATAAACTNCCTAGGTCTCCAGCATTGCAGGCGGATTCTTTATCAGCTGAGCCACAAGGGAAGCCCTTGTGTACACAAATGTCTGCTACTGTATATCTACATTCACCACTTCTTTATGTGGTTATTGTTATAGATTGCATCTTCTTATACTTTGTATACCCATCAACTTAGACTTATAATTATTGCTTTAATAAACTGTCCTTTAAATCAAATAGTAAAAAATAATTTATAAAGAAAAGCATATTTACCTTTATATAAAAAATATATTTACCTATGTAGTTATCTTCCTTGATGTTATTTCTTTATATAGAGTTGAGTTACTATCTAGAGTCCTTTAGTTTAGGCTGAATGACTGCCTTTAATATTTGCTGTAGGCAGATCTGGTAAAGACAAACTCTCTTTCCTAGCAGTGTCTTAATTTCTCCTTCAGTTTGGAAGGATAGTTTTTCTAGTTCTAGAATTTGTAACATATCTTTCAGTACATTAAATTTGAATCCCATTTCCTTCTTGCCTCCATGGTTTCTGATAAGAAATCTACTATTAATCTTATTGTGATTGTTTAATGACTTATGTGTACTAAATTCTGTAATGTCTGTATTATTTTTCAAGTGTGGCCACTTAAATCTCTGCTCTGTTAATTCGATGGTCAACTAATAATTGTACTGAAGTTTCTTTAAACATCTATAACCAAAATACTCTTCCAGTATTTTTTCCAGGGACTGTCTCTGTGTGTTGAGGCATGGCTTTAACACATAGCTATGCACTGTACACATAGTTTAGTTTTTATTCCTTCCGTAGTGCTTCACTGTGGTGCTTCAGGTCAGCAGGAGGTAAAAGCATAAAGCCTTCTCATGTCTTTCCTGAACATTTGCACAACATTGAGCATGTGTGTAGCCTTCTAGATTCCCACAAATATATTTAATGTTTCCAAAGCCCTGTGAACATCTCTTTCCTCACCGTTTCCTACCAAGGTGTTTTGTTATTGTTTTGACTGGTGGAAACTTTATCATCTCAGGCAGAAGCAACCTAAGGCATTAGTCTGTAAACGTATACCTACTGCAGGCTTAGCATGGGCCTACTTACTGCAGCTTTAGCACTAGGCCAGTTCCCAGTTAAGTGGAATAAAGACAAGTCTTTGGATCAGGCCTTCCAATGAATCACCATACAGGTTAGAGCCAATAGTTACAGTTGACCTTTGGACAGTGTAGGGGTTAGGGACGCCAACTTTCAGTGCAGTGGAAAATTCATGTGTAACTTATAGCTGGCATTCCATATCTGTGGCCCTTCCATATCAATGGTTCAGCAATCACAGATTCTAGCAACTGTGGATCATGGAGTACTGTAGTACTTCAGTTCAGTTCAGTCGCTCAGTCATGTCCGACTCTTTGCGACCCCATGAATCGCAGCATGCCAGGACTCCCTGTCTATCACCATCTCCTGGAGTTCACTCAGACTCATGCCCATTCAGTCAGTGATGCCATTCAGCCATCTCATCCTCGGTCGTCCCCTTTTCCNAGGTCATACCTGAATGGTCTAGTGGTTTTCCCTACTTTCTTCAATTTAAGTCTGAATTTGGCAATAAAATTCCACATATAACTCAACCTTCACACTTCAAACCCATGTTGTTCAAGTTGTTGTTAATTCACTTAGTCATGTATGACTCTCTGTGACCCCATGGACTACAGCATGCAAGCTACTGCATTCTTCACCATCTTCTGGAGTTTGCTTAAACTCATATCCCTTGAGTTGGTGATACTATCTAACCATCTCATCCTCTGTTGTCCCCTAGTCATCTGACTTTCAATCTTTCCCAGCATCAGGGTCTTTTCCAGTGAGTTGGTTCTTCTCATCAGGTGGCCAAAGTATTGGATCTTCAACTTCAGGATTAGTCCTTCCAATGAATATTCAGGGTTATTTTCTTTTAGGATTGACTGGTTTGTTCTCCTTGCAGTCCAAGCGACTCTCAAGAGTCTTCCCCAGCACCACAGTTGGAAGGCATCAATTCTTTGGTGCTCAGCCTTTTTTATTGTCCAGCTCTCACATCCATACATGAGTACTGGAAAAAAATAGCTTTGACTATATGAACCTTTGCTGGCAAAATGATGTCAATGCTTTTTAATACACTGTCTGGTTTGTCATAGCTTTTCTTCCAAGGAGCAAGCATCTTTAATTTCATGTTTGCACTCATCATCTGCAGTTCCATTTCCCCCCATCTATTTGCCATGAAGTGATGGGACCAGATGCCATGATCTTCATTTTTTGAATTTTGAGTTTTAAGCCAGCTTTTTCACTCTCCTCTTTCACCATCATCATGAAGCTCTTTAATTCCTCTTCACTTTCTGTCATTAGGGTGGTGTCATCTGCATATCTGATGTTATTGATATTTCTCTCAGAAATCTTGATTCCAGCTTGGGATTCTTCCAGCTCCACATTTTGCTAGATGTACTCTGCATATAAGTTAAATAATCAGAGTGACAGTGTACAGCCTTGACATACTCCTTTTCCAGTTTGGAAACAGTCTGTTGGTCCATATCCCTTTTAACTGTTGCTTTTTGATCTGTGTACAGGTTTCTCAAGAGAGAGGTAAGGTAGTCTGGTATTACCATNCAGCTTGGGATTCTTCCAGCTCCACATTTTGCTAGATGTACTCTGCATATAAGTTAAATAATCAGAGTGACAGTGTACAGCCTTGACATACTCCTTTTCCAGTTTGGAAACAGTCTGTTGGTCCATATCCCTTTTAACTGTTGCTTTTTGATCTGTGTACAGGTTTCTCAAGAGAGAGGTAAGGTAGTCTGGTATTACCATTTCTTTTTTTTTAAATATAAATTTATTTATTTTAATTGGAGGTTAATTACTTTACAATATTGTATTGGTTTTGCCATACATCAACATGAATCCACTGCAGGTATACACGTGTTCCTCATCCTGAACTCACCTCCCTTCTCCCTTCCCATACCATACCTCTGGGTCATCCCAGTGCACCAGCCCCAAGCACCATGTCCCATGCATCGAACCTGGACTGGTGATTTGTTTCTTATATGATATTATATACGTTTCAATGCCATTCTCCCAAATCATCCCACCCTCTCCTTCTACCACAGAGTCCAAAAGACTGTTCTATACATCTGTGTTTCTTTTGCTGTCTTGCATATAGGGTTATCATTACCATCTTTCTAAATTCCATGTATATGTGTTAGTATACTCTATTGGTGTTTTTCTTTCTGGCTTACTTCACTCTGTATAATAGGCTCCAGTTTCTTTAATAATTTTCTACAGTTTGTTGTGATCCACACAAACAAAGGCTTTAGCATATTCAGTGATGCAGAAGTAGATGCATTTTTGGAGTTCTCTTGCTTTTTCTGTGATCCAGTGGATGTTGGCAATTTGATCTCTGGTTCATCTGCCTTTTCTAAATCCAACTTGTACATCTGGAAGTTCTTGGTTCACATACTATTGAAGCCTAGGTTGAGCATTACCTTGCTAGCATGTGAAATGAGTGCAATTGTACAGTAATTTGATCATTCTTTGGCATTGCCTTTCTTTGGGTTTGGAATGAAAACTGACCTTTTCCATTCTGTAGGCACTGCTGAAATTTTCCAAATTCGTGTCATTAAAGGGGCAACTGTAATTATGAGTATCATAAATGAGGTCTCTTCTGTTCCTTCCAGTACTGGGCACTACTATCTAGAAAGCACTTTGTTATTTTCATGGCTACTGCTGATAGAGGGAACAGAAGATTAAACTGGAGTAAGTTAAAGTGCCAAAGATTTCACTGCTCCCCTACCAATAATCAGCATTGTTCCTCCAGCTTTACTGAGAAATGATTGGCAAGTGAAAATTTTATGTACTTAAAGTATATAGTGTGCTATTTTCTTAAGTAAATACATTGTGAAATATTTGCCAAAACCAAGAAAAGTGACAAATCTATCATCTCACAGTTACCTATTTATCTGCAGTGAGAATACTTGAGATCTACCCTCTTAGCAGTTTTCAAGTACATTGTTAACTACAGTCATCATGCTATACATTAGGTCTCCAAAACCTACTCATTTTAGAACTGAAATTTTGTATCCTTTTGATCTACATCTCCTCTTTTGCCCAAAACTTCCCTCCTAGTTCCTAGCAGTCACCATTCTTCTCCACTTCTATGAGTTCAACTTTTTAATATTCGACATGGAAATGAAGTGATATAGTATTTGTCTTTCTGTGTCTGTCTTTTTCCACTTAACATAATATCTTCTAGGTTCATCCATGTTACCACAAATGGCAGGATTTCCTTCATTTTAAAGGTTGAATAATATTCTATTGTGTATGTGTGTGTACCACAATTTCTTCATCTATTGATGGACACGTAGGTTGTTCCCATATTTTAGTGACGGTGCATAATATGAACATGGGAGTACAGATACCTCTTTGAGATCCTGATTTCATTTCCTTTGAATATATACACAGAAGTGGGACTGCTGGTTCATATGGTAATTTTTTTAAGACTACATATACTGTATTCTTTATCTGACTCTGCCACTTTATGTAAAAATTTGTTAAAATTACCTGTTTGTTCTTGTACAGTTGTCTTAAATTTTTCACTTATCAACATTGTTATGGTTGCTGTCATTTCATATTGTAACGATGATAATTTCTTTTTTTTTTATTATTTTTTTGATAATTTCTTAATTAACCTAAGTTGAATCCACCTCCACTGTATTATTTTCTTTAGATTCAGGTTTCATTTCAGAATTTTATGTTTTGATCCCTTCTTGGTTTGTTTTCTTATTGTCTGTTTGCTTTTTTAAAACCATTTATCATTTATTTATTATTATTATTTTATTACATTACAATATTGTATTGGTTTTGCCATACATCAACATGAATCTGCCATGGGTGTACACGTCTTCCCCATCCTGAACCCCCTTCCCATCTCCCTCCCCATACCATCCCTCTGGGTCATCCCAGTACACTAGCCCCAATCATCCTGTATCCTGCATCAAACCTGGACTGGCGATTCGTTTCCTATATGATATTATACATGTTTCAATGCCATTCTCTCAAATCATCCCACCCTCTCCCTCTCCCTCTCCCACAGAGTCCAAAAGACTCTTCTATATGGATCGGAAGAATCAATATAGTGAAAATGAGTATACTACCCAAAGCAATCTACAGAGTCAATGCTATTCCTATCAAGCTACCAGCGGTATTTTTCACAGAGCTAGAACAAATAATTTCACAATTTGTATGGAAATACAAAAAACCTCGAATAGCCAAAGCAATCTTGAGAAAGAAGAATGGAACTGGAGGAACCTGCCTGTCTTCAGGATCTACTACAAAGCCACAGTCATCAAGATAGTATGGTACTGGCACAAAGACAGAAACATAGATCAATGGAACAAAACAGAAAGTCCAGAGATAAATCCAAGCACCTATGGACACCTTATCTTTGACAAAGGAGGCAAGAATATACAATGGAGAAAAGACAATCTCTTTACCAAGTGGTGCTGGGAAAACTGGTCAACCACTTGTAAAAGAATGAAACTAGAACACTTTCTAACACCATTCACAAAGATAAACTCAAAATGGATTAAAGATCTAAACATAAGATCAGAATCTATAAAACTCCTAGAGGAGAGCATAGGCAAAACACTGTCTGCTTTTTAAAGCACATCAATATTCAAGTATTAATTGTGTGTCAGAAACGGTATGGAACTCCTTTTGGCAAATATTTGTTTAAAGCTTAACTTTAGTGTGATATTTTGTCCACCTTAACTTTTTTCTGATGTACCATTTTCTTCTTAATATCCATGAAAATGTTATTGTCTGTTGAATAAGGGTACTGCAGTTATATGTTGATCCTTCAGGGTGTGGGAATCCGTTGGCCTCTTACCCATGGAAGTTCAGTAGTGACTTTGTTGCATATCTAGGTAAGTCTTGACCCACAGGTGAGAGCTATGCTTTTTTGACTAAATTGCTTTGTGTGTCCCCAGGGAGTTTAAGTAGTCTATATATGAGTGGTGTGCTTCAGGAGGGCGTGACAGGGCAGAAGACAGATTTCAGTGAGATAGTCTTACGCTTATAGCTATACATTGACTATGAAATACATTTTAATATTAGCACAATGAGAATCTAGACCATAAACTAGTTTTGTTACCGAGTTCAAGCTCACTCTGCTTGCCACACAACAGGGCAGTGAATCCCAGAGACGAGCTGTTGAGACAAGGAAGAGACTTTACCTGGAAAGCAGCTGACTGAGAAGATGCTAGGCCAGTGCCTCAAAATAACCATCTTACAGGGTCTGGATGCCAGGTTCTTTTATAGATCAGAGATGAGGGAAGGTGAGGAAGCAAAATAAAAAGACTGTTAGTCTTGCAAACATCTTTCAGAATGGCAAGCTTCAGTCAGAGGATGTGTTAATTTCTCCCTTCTGCCCTCTGCAGGTGGACAGTATTCTGAACAAAGACACTTTAGTTTATAGGCAAGCACAGGGCCAGGGTCCTCCAGCCAAGCCATTAAGTATGATCATAATAACAGAAGCAAGTCAAAGAAACCATTTCCAACATGGAGTCAGGATTGGCTTCCTCCCTGCAACAGTGTAACTATTAAAACCTAGTGTTATTGAGCATATTTAGGGGGGAATAGCTTTTGTTCTCAGAGAAGGCAATGGAACCCCACTCCAGTACTCTTGCCTGAAAAATCCCATGGATGGAGGAGCCTGGTAGTATGAGAGTTGGACATAACTCAGTGACTTCACTTTCACTTTTCACTTTCATGCATTGGAGAAAGAAATGGCAACTTACTCCAGTGTTCTTGCCTGGAGAATCCCAGGGACGGGGGAGCCTGGTGGGCTCTGTCTATGGGGTTGCAAAGAATCAGACACAACTCAAGTGACTTAGCAGTATACTGTTGTTCATAATGTTTGGAACAATTTATATTTCCAGCAAAGGTATATGAGGGTTCCCTTTTCTCCATCCTTGCCAATATTTATCTCTTTCCTTTGATAATACATCCTAACAGGTGTGACGTGATATTCCATTGTAGTTTTGATTTACAGTTCCCTGGATAACAGAGGATAAGATGGCTAGATGGCATCACCGACTCGATGGACATGAGTTTGTGTGAACTCCGAGAGTCAGTGATGGATAGGGAGGCCTGATGTGCTGTGATTCATGGGGTCACAAAGAGTCGGATACGACTGAGCGACTGAACTGAACTGAATGATTAGTGATGAGCACATTTTCAAGTACTTCTTGGCCATTTGTAGATCCTTTTTTGGGAAAAATGTCTATTCAGTTCCTCTGTCCATTTCTCAGTCTCACTGTTCAGTTTTCTATGAAGCAGCATGGATTTGTGCGTGCATGTGTGTGCACATGCACCGGGCATGGGCATGCATGGAGAGATGATGACTCCAGAGTTCAGAGTGCTGGCAGTTCCAGTGCTTGGGGCTCAGATCCTCTCACTGCAGCATTACTACAGGCATGCAAAGCACAGTCCGTTGTGGACTGGTCACAGAATGAAGGTCCGGAGTGTGGGCATTCACGGAGCAACAGTGGCTTCGGTGTTGGGATACAGGTGGCTCTGGCACCTGTGGCTCAGATATCCTGAGCTCAAGTGATTTTAGAGCAGCCTTAGAGCTGGCATCTAGTGAAAAGGCACATGAGGAGTGACCTGTGTTCTGGACACATGGCATAGACACATGGCATGGGCACATCTGCTGTGGCAACAGCTCCTGTGCCAATGTATGCACATCTATAACTCATAGAACCAGGTTGTCCACACATATATATTATTAAAAGTCTTTTCAAATTTTCTATTTACTTACTCAGTCGTGGTAGTTTGCATCTTTTTAGGAATTTGTCCATTTCATTTATGTTCTCATTTTTGGTATAAAAGTATTCTTAATATTCACTTATATAAAATATATTTTATATATTTATATATTTTCTGCAATTATAAAGGAAAACATTAGGATAAATATATATACACATGCATACACACACACATATATATTTACATATATGTATATATATACATCCCCACATAGGGTAGATATATATGGATATATATGTATGTATGTGAGTATATGTAGATATATACTTACTTGAGTGTTTTCTTTTATAATTTCTCAAATGTATTAATACCATACTATGCTGTGCCTCTATACTTTTTCTCTTGCTATTCCTCATCTACCTGTAATCACGTAGGCCTGGATAATGTGTCTTTATCTCTGACAATGTAGTATGAGCATCGCCACATCTAAGAAGCATCCTTATACACATTTA
>SJYA01003499.1:240408-250473 GCA_006410615.1 Neotragus moschatus
TTCTAGCCAAGATACGGAAGCAATCAAAATGTCCATCTATAATGGAATATTATCCAACCATAAGAAAGAAGGAAATCATGCCATTTGATAGACAGCACAGATGAAACTTGAGAACTAAGTAAAAAAGTCAGCCAGGGAAAGAAACATATGGTATAATATCACTTATATTTGTAATATAAAATAGTCAAACTCACAGAAACAGAGTACAATGGTGGTTGATAGTGGCTGGGGTTAAGGGGAAATTGTGGAGATACAGGTAAAGGGATACAAACTTCCAATTATGAAATGAATAAATTCTGGGGATCCCATGTATAGATAGCATGGTGACTATAGTTAACATTACTGTATTATATACTTTAAAGTTGCTATGGGAGATTGAGATTGACAAATAAGAAGCAGAGACATCACTTTGCCAACAAAGCTCCATATAGTCAAAGCTATGGTTTTTCTAGTAGTTGTGTACAAATGTGACAGTTGGATCATAAAGAAGACTGAACACCAAAGAATTGATTCTTTTAAACAGTGTTGCTGGAGAAGACTCTTGGGAGTCCCTTGGACAGCAAGGACAGTAAATCCTAAAGGAAATCAACCCTGAATATTCACTGGAAGGACTGATGCTGAAGCTCCAATACTTCAGCCACCTGATGCAAAGAGCTGACTCATTCGATAAGACCCTGATGCTGGGAAAGATTGAGGGCAGAAGGAAAAGGGGGTGACAGAGGATGAGATGGTTGGATGGTAGCACTGACTCAATGGACATGAGTTTGAGCAAACTCCATGAGATAGTGAAGGACAAGGAAGCCTGGTGTGCTGCAGTCCTTGGGGTTGCAAAAAGTTGGGGGTGACTTAGAGAGTGAACAACAACAACATGATATATATACGCAGACACACAGACACACACTATTGATACTATATATAAAATAGATAACTAATGGGAAGCTACTGTATAGCACAGTACTATAGCATAGTACTTAGTGCTCCATGGTGACCTAAATGGGAAGGGAATCCAAAAAAGTGAGGGATATGTGTTTACATATAGCTGATTCACTTTGCCATATAGTGGAAACCAACACAACATTGTAAAGCAGCTATAATCCAATAAAATTAATTTAAAAACAAAACAAAAAGCAAAATAAAACCTCAAAGAATTCATAATCTATATAAAAATGTATGTATGCAAGTACACTTCTAGAAGAACATACTCTCTCTTTTTTCCCTTACATTCTGTTTTACGGCAGTGTTTTCTGCCATTGTCTTCTGGGTCATTATGTGTTCTTCTGCCTCAGTTATTTTGCTATTAATTCCTTCTAGCATATGGTTCATCTCTGTTGGAACATACTCTAAGTTTTAAATGCCTTTAAAACACTTTATGAACATAAAAATGTTTTAAAATAAAATAATAAAGTTTCTAGGAGATACGATCTTAAATATCCTTACCACATACACACAGACAATGGCAACTAAGTGAAGTCATGGTAGTATTAACTAGTCTCATCACTGAAAACTATAAGTCTATCAAATCATCACATTGTATACCTTAAACCTACATGATATTACTTTATTTATATTTCAATTGGGATAGGGAAAAACATATATTTGAAATTTTGTGGCAAAAAAGCATGAAAGGAAGTAGAACAGATTGATGTAGAAATAAAGGCATCTCAAATGAGATACTTTTAGGGAACATATAATTCAAATAATTAAAGTTAGAAAAAGTGTAATTTGTACTCATGAAATAAACAATAAGCTATACATTTTGGGCATTAATTTCGCTAATGAATATAATTTTAGACATTGATATTACCTAACAAAACTCCATAATTAGGAGTATAGGTCCAAATGTGGTCTGGTTCCTTGCACTGTACTCTACTTGTGACTACCTGCTTCATACATTAAGCAGTGTTGACAAAAAAAAAAAAATAATAATAATCCTGGCTCATTGAGAACTGGTAATACATCCCATACCTGGTTTTAATGTAGCTGTTTCCTTTTTGAATTTATTATGTTAGGAAAGAAAAATAAATAATGTACCTTTTGTCAGCCTTAAATTAATCCAGCCTCAGGTCATGATTCCCTTCTTTGCTCCATAGCTTTCAGTGAAATCTTATAAAACTGTCAAGAGAATTACTTTCAATACTGTTCCCTAAAGCCTGTTGATTCCCCAATATCCATTCTAAAATCATGATTCATGATGTTGTGAGAAGACCTTGCAGGTAACCTTTTCTCAGATAGATTTCCCATCATCTCCCGAGCAGACATGTCTGTCATTTTATTGCAATTTCTCCCTATAGTCATATTTAGACAAGTTAACTTCTGGCAGCTGATAAAATGTTGCTTATGATTTTACGTTTTTCACAAATGGCATTGCATCTAATGTTGAGAAACCTTCCTTCAATGGTTTGATGGTTAGATGGTTGCTAAACCAGTGGGTGGCTAATACATTTTCCCCAAAGCTAGTCATAGAAAATGGACCCCAGTTTGTGGTGTGCATGCCTGTGTGAATGCATGTGTTTAAAGTTAAATCAGGATATCTGTCTGTCACTCTATATATCTCTCCCAACCATTCTCATTCTGCCTAAAAGTTTTATCAGTTTTGTTGACCTCTAAAACTTAGCTTTTTGTTTCATTGATTTTTCTCTACTGCTTTTCTATTTTATTAATTTTAGTTGTGATAATTATTGTTTCCTTTTATCTGCATATTTTGGGTTCAATTTACTCTTCTTTATTTTCTAAGCTGAGAGTTCTAGTCTTTGATTAAAGGGCTTTATTCTTTTCTAATATCAGAATTTAGTGTTAGAAATTATTCCTTAACTATTACTTTAGTGGCATTTCCCAAAATTAAGCAAATTGTATTTTCATTTCCTTCATTTCATTTTTTAAACAAAAATATTTAGTTAATTACAATGTTGTGTTAGTTTCAGTTGTATAGTGATGTGATTTCATTATATATATATATGTGATATTCAGTTTATATATATAGAATATATATATATATTTTCAGATTCTTTTCCATTTATAGGTTATTACAAGGCATTGAATATGGTTCTCAGTAAGTCCTCATTGTTTATCTATTTTATATATAGTAGTGTGTGTATGTTAATTCCAAACTCCTGGTTTATTGCCTCCCTTCTCACCCCCACTATCCCCTCTGGTACCCATAAGTTTGTTTTCCATGTCTATGAGTCTATTTCTGTTTTATATATTATTTCATTTTTTTAGATTCCACATATAAGTGATATTACATGATATTTGTCTTTCTCTGTCTGATTAAGTTCACTTAATATGATAACCTCTGGGTCCATCCATGTTGCTACAAATGACATTATTTCATTCTTTTTTATGACCGAGTAGTTTTTATTTTTTAATGTTATTTATTTATTATTTTACTTTACAATACTGTATTGGTTTTGCCATACATCAACATGAATCCACCATGGGTGTACACGTGTTCCCAATCCTGAACCCCTCCCTCCCACCTCCCTCCCCATGCCATCTCTCTGGGTCATCTTAGTGGACCAGGCCCAAGCATCCTGTATCCTGCATCGAACCTAGACTGGCGATTCGTTTTTCATTTACACACACACACACACACACACCATCTTGTTTATCCATTCATCTGTTGATGGGCACTTGAGTTTTTCCCATGCCTTGGCTATTGTAAATAATGCTGCTGTGAACATTGGGGCCCATGTATCTTTCTGAATTAGAGTTTTCATCTTTTCTAGATATATGTCCAGGAGAAAGATTGCCAGATCATATGGTAGCCATATTTTTAGTTTTTGAAGTAACTTCCAGACTTTTTTCCATAGTGATTGCACCAGTTTTTATTGTCACCAACAGTGTAAGAGGATTCCCTTTTCTCCACATCCTCTCCAGCATTTGTTGTTTGTAGCCGTTTGTTGATAGCTATTCTAAACAGGATGACGTGATACCTCACTGAGGTTTATTTTTTATTTTTCTAATGAATAGTGATGTTGAGGATCTTGCTATGCCTGTCAGACAAATATATGTCTTCTTTGGAAAAATGTCTATTTGAGTCTTCTGCCCATTTTTTGATTGAGTTATTTATTGTTTTTAAATTAAGCTATATAAGCTGTTTGTATATTTTTGAAATTAAGCTCTTATTGGTGGCATTGTTTGCAAATATTTTATCCCAGTCCATAGGTTATCTTTTTGTTTTGTTGATGGTTTCCTTTGCTCTTAAAAAAGCTGTTAAGTTTAATTATGTCCCAATTGCACTCATCTCACATGCTAGTAAAGTAATGCTCAAAATTCTCCAAGCCAGGCTTCAGCAATATGTGAACCGTGAACTTCCAGATGTTCAAGCTGGTTTTAGAAAAGGCAGAGGAACCAGAGATCAAATTGCCAACATATGCTGGATCATCGAAAGAGCAAGAGAGTTCCAGAAAAAAACATCTATTTCTCCTTTTATTGACTATGCCAAAGCCTTTGCCTGTGTGGATTGCAATAAACTGTGGAAAATTCTGAAAGAGATGGGAATACCAGACCATCTGACCTGCCTCTTGAAAAACCTTCCCATGCAGGTTAGGAAGCAACTGTTAAAACTGGATATAGAACAACACACTGGCTCCAAATAGGAGAAGGAGTACATCAAGGCTGTATATTGTCACTCTGCTTATTTAACTTATATGCAGAGTACATCATGAGAAACGCTGGGCTGGATAAAGCACAGCTGGAATCAAGATTGCCAGGAAAAATATCAATAACCTCAGATATGCAGATGATACCACCCTTATGGCAGAAAGTGAAGAGGAACTAAAAAGCCTCTTGATGAAAGTGAAAGTCGAAAGTGAAAAAGGTGGCTTAGAGCACAACATTCAGAACAGTAAGATCATGACATCTGGTCCCATCACTTCATGGTAAATAGATGGGGAAACAGTGGAGACAGTGGCTGATTGTATTTTTCTGGGCTCCAAAATCAATGCAGATGGTGACTAAGAATGAAATTAAAAGGTGCTTACTCCTTGGAAGGAATGTTATGACCAACCTAGAAAGCATATTACAAAGCAGAGACATTACTTTGTCAACAAATGTCCGTCTAGTCAAGGCTGTGGTTTTCCCAGTGGTCATGTATGGATTGGACTATAAAGAAAGGTGAGCACTGCAGAATTGATGCTTTTGAACTATGGTCTTGGAGAAGACTCTTGAGAGTCCCTTGGACTGCAAGGAGATCCAACCAGTCCATCCTAAAGGAGATCAGTCTTGGGTGTTCATTGGAAAGACTGATGTTGAAGGTGAAACTCCAGTACTTTGGCCACCTGATGTGAAGAGTTGACTCATTTGAAAAGACCTTGATGCTGGGAAAGATTGAGGGCAGAAGGAGAAGGGGACGACAGAGGATGAGATGGTTGGATGGCATCACCGACTCAATGGACATGAATTCAGGTAAACTCTGGGAGTTGGTGATGGACGGGTAGGCCTGGTGTGCTGCGGTTCATGGGGTCGCAAGGAATTGGACATGACTGAGCGACTGAACTGAACTTTTTTTTTTTTTTTTTGCTTTTATTTCCATTACTCTAGGAGATGGATTAAAAAAATACTACTGTAATTTATGTCAAAGTGTGTTCTGCCTATGCTTTCCTCTAAGAGTTTTATAGTAGGCAATGTTCCATTTAGGTGTTTTATCCATTTTCAGTTTATGTTTTTATATGGTGTTACAGCAGCAGCAGCAGCAGAGAATGTTCTAATTTCATTATTTTACATGTAGCTATCCAGTTTTTCCTACACCACTTGTTAAAGAGACTGTCATTTATCTATTGTACATTCTTGCCTCTTTTATCATAGATTTATTGACCATAAGTGCACGGGCTTATTTCTAGGATTTCTATCCTGTTCCATTGATCTGTATGTCTGTTTTTGTGTCAGTAACATACTGTTTTGACTACTGTAGCTTTTTGTATTATAGTCTGAATTCAGAGAACCTGAGTACTACAGCTCTGTTTTTCTTTCTCAAGATATTTTTGGCTATTTAGGATCTTTTGTGTTTCCATTTAAATTTAGGATTATTTGTTCTAATTGTATGAAAAATATCATTGATATTTTGATAGGAATTGTATTTTGAATCTGTGGATTTCCTTGGGTAGTGTGGTCATTTTAACAACATTAATTCTTAAAATCCATGAACATGGTATATTTTTCCATCTGTTTTTATCATCTTCAGTTAGTTTTCAGGGTACAGTTTCCTTAATTTCCATTTATATTCTATTTTCAGTTTGATTTCCTCTTTGACTCATGGTTTATTTAGCAGTATAACTTTTATTCTTCAATATTAGATTATTTTTCCAGACAACTTTCTTTTATGAAAGATGGAAGGATTTAATTCCATGGAGGGAAGCAATGTAGAGTTTATATTATCTATGAACACTTAGGTTGTTTTCATGTCTTGACTATTGTAAATAATGCTGTGTAAAACACAAGAGTGAAGATATGTCCTCAAGATATGATTTCAACACATATCTACCAAGAACAAGGGCATTCTCTGAAATAATCACAATACCATCATCACACACAAGACACTTAGTGTTGGTCTAATTATTATACAAGTATATACATTATACAACTATATATATGTACATCACATATATATACAGATGATGTATCTACATACATCATACATATGTACATATGATGTACATATATATGTATAATTATATATTATACAATTATTATATAATTGTCTCTATATTGGGGAATCTAGATGAAGATTATTGCAAGAGTTCATTGTAAACTTTCATCATTTCTTAGGTTTAAAATGGTTAAAACTAAATTTTAGGCTCACTTTAAATGTTGCAAATTATGTGTAAGTTTATGAAATAAAAAGTTAAAGCCCTTTGTTGTACCACCCTCTCCTATCCTCTAATCCTCCCAAACTGCTTCCCAATAGTAACTGCTGTTAACAGTTTGGATTGCATCTTTTATACATTCAAACATAGTCAGAAATAGAACAAGTTCAGCTTACAAAAAAAGGATCATACTTTTACATTGTTCTCTCTCTCTTTTTTTAATTTGGTCACTTTGCTAGTGTTAATAATTTTATTCCTGTGCATTTGCTATATATGTATGTGTGTGTGTATGCATGTGTATGTGTGTAACACACACAATCATATCATCTACAAATAAAGGCTATGCTTTTATTATCTTATTCATGCTTTTTTAAAATTGTTATCTTATTCATGCTTTTTCTATTTATTTTATTGGCCTAATGCATCAGCTAGGCCCTCCATTACATTATGAAATAGAAGAATAATGAGCTCCTGTGTCTCAGTTTAATGTGATTACTCCTAATTTCTTTATTTCCTTTGTGGGTTTGATGACAGCAATGCATTTCAGTACATTCCATCTTCTTCCTCTTGATTCTTAATACAAAATATAACTGCTTTGTCTTTAAGCTCATGTGTAAAGAAAACCTATATGACTAAATTAAACAGTAGATAGTCTAAAGAACCTAATCTCCAAAATACCTGAAATTGCCAATTTCTCCAGAAAGCCTGGTGGGGCAGGAAAACTTTCCCCTTCTTATCTTCTTGGTTCTTTGGCTGGTCTAGTAAGAAATGATATAATTTTGTATGTACAGGATCTCATAAAAAATGACACTCAAGGAAGTTACCAAAGTAGGCAGCTTTTATACCTTGCAGACAAATAAACAATTTATTAAGAATTAAAAAGACAAAGAAGTTTAATCTTGGGGTAGCAAATTAGTGAGGCATTAACAAGGTATGTTTGTTCATGGCTCTAAATTCCCTGATTTTGATGATAAGGATGCCTTCTACTCTTATTTTTCACCTACTTCTGCAGAATGTCCTTCCTGTATTGGCTGTTTCTTAAATAACTTTAATTCAAAATAATCAAGATACCAATGAGGCATATTTTGGAGTGGGATATTTTGTTCCTCATTAGCTCCTTTTCAGTCTGTAAAAATCTGTAGGTATTACCTCATCATCCTCTTAATTTAACCTGATTTTCTTCCTACATCAAGCTCTATGTATTACTGATTTAGTATTCATTTAACAATTTGTGTAAAAAATTGTCATGATTACAAATGTTTCTTTGTAAATTTTATTTAAAATGAATACCTGATATTCAGTGAGCATGTAGTTTACATACATTTTCAAAGGTAATTGTCTAACATACTTGTCATTTAGAAAATTGTTTCCATTGGAAAATATCCTAATCTCCAAATAAGTAACATACAGTTGAATCTTCAACCTGCTTCTGAGTTGGGGAATGTGTTGTCAGTAGTGGAAAGATCTGAGGTCTAAGGAAGAGAGACTGACCAAGTCACTAATAAGATCCAATTGCTATCAGCTGCCATCTACCCAAATTGTAGAGGGAACTTCAAAATAAACAGGTTTTGAAAGATATATTTGCCACAGTGGCGCTCAAATAGTTCTTTTTTTAAAAAGAAACATTGACCCAGTTAAAAGAATTAAAAAAATTTTTTTTAAAACACCAATACAGTATAGTAACACATATATATGGAATATAGAAAGATGGTAATGATAACCCTGTATGCGAGACACAGATGTATAGAACAGACTTTTGGACTCTGTGGGAGAGGGAGAGGGTGGGATGATTTGGGAGAATGGCATTGAAACATGTATACTATCATGTAAGAAATGAATCGCCAGTCTAGGTTCAATACAGGATACAGGATGCTTGGGGCTGGTGCACTGAGATGACCCAGAGAGATGATATGGGGAGAGTGGTTGGAAGGGATTTCAGGATTGGGAACTCATGTACACTCGTGGCAGATTCATGTCAACGTATGGCAAAACCAATACAGTGTTGTAAAGTAAAAAAAAAATGAATAAATAAATAAAAAGCACACAAAAAAAGAAACCTAAAAAAAAATTTAAAAAAGAGTACTTTCCTACCACTTANAGTGGTTGGAAGGGATTTCAGGATTGGGAACTCATGTACACTCGTGGCAGATTCATGTCAACGTATGGCAAAACCAATACAGTGTTGTAAAGTAAAAAAAAAATGAATAAATAAATAAAAAGCACACAAAAAAAGAAACCTAAAAAAAAATTTAAAAAAGAGTACTTTCCTACCACTTACCTCCTCATATAGGAGGAATATAGGAAGAGCCAAAATAGTGCTGTGGGGTGGAATTTATCACTCTCTGAGTTGTGATGACAAAGAATGGAAATATTTTTGAAGGCTAACTGAGATAGAGATTCAATTTGACCTTTAGTTAAAGTTTTTTCATTCTTAGTTTTCTGAAAGCTATGTTTACAATATTTTTAGAAAAGTTATTTTTAACAGTTTCTCATTAAAGTTCTCAATGTATATTTTCATTAAAGCTTTCAAAGTACACCTACATTCCCTCCTCTGTGCATCCATAACATTATGTTGATGTTTGATTAGAATGGGATCTGAATTTATATTTCAGCAACTTTATTTTTAAGGACTTTAAATTTAAGTACATTTGTTAACTATCAAAATTTCTTTGGGCACGACATTTAATAGGGTTTTAAAATAATCCAAGAGGAGACTGCATCTCAGTGATGCAAACATAAAGAATAATAATTTTATTTACTTCTTTATTCACATGTGATATTTGTGGTTTACTCTGGACATATATCTTTTTCAGTTCAATTCAGTCCCTCAGTCATGTCCGACTCTTTGTGACCCCATGAATTGCAGCACACCAGGCCGCCCTGTCCATTACCATCTCCCAGAGTTCACTCAGACACGTGTCCATCAAGTCAGTGATGCCATCCAGCCATCTCATCTGTTGTCATCCACTTTTCCTCCTGCCCCTAATTCCTCCCAGCATCAGAGTCTTTTCCAGTGAGTTAACTTTTCGCATGAGGTGGCCAAAGTACTGAAGCTTCAGCTTTGGCATCATTCCTTGCAAAGAACACCCAGGACTGATCTACTTTAGGATGAACTGATGGGATCTCCTTGCAGTCCAAGGGACTCTGAAGAGTCTTCTCCAACACCACAATTCAAAAGCAAAACACTCTCTGGCATAAATCATAGCAGGATCCTCTATGATCCACCTCCCAGAATACTGGAAATAAAAGCAAAAATAAACAA
>SJYA01003500.1:0-45197 GCA_006410615.1 Neotragus moschatus
AAGATAGAGCCTGTTCTGTCTGTTTCCTCCTTCAGTCCTAGGTCTTCAGACATATATTAAGGATGTATTATTTCATCCCCTGGACCATCTTTTAGTGTTATAAAAATAACAAAGAAACAAAGAAACTAAACAAACCAGCAACAAAGAAACTAAAAGTATTATGTGACTACCATAAAAAAAAAAACCCCCCACACACATTGAAATTTGGATTACCATGGCTTGGTAATGGGAGCAAACTAAATTGCACTATGTGAAATATGTATCCCCAACCTAGTTCCTGATACAGAGTAACAATTCAGCAAACATTTGTGGAATGAATAAATGAGCGAGAAAATGAAAGAAGGAAAAGGCTTACACATTTTGATATGAAACCCTATGTCTTCAACATCATCAAAAAGTTTGAAGCAGAATGGAAGGATATTCAAACATCGCTTAAAGCTAAAATACAATGTGCCAAGGGAGAAAAATGAAAAAGCTGTGGAAGCTACACTTTATAGTGTTCTACTTAACCACAAAGGCCAGGGCTGCTGAAGTCATTATTGACACACTTGCCAAAACTTCTGCTTGAGACATGGTGAAAATGATGACTGCGTACAAAGAGTCTCTGTCAGATACCACAGTTCACTTTAGAATTACAGATGTGGCTGGAAATTTAAAATGGCAAACATCCAATTTCTGACAAAACTGACAGTATTTATTGGGAATTGATAAATCTACAAGCTTGTGAATCTAGCTCATCTTTTGAGTTTTTACCATGGGTTAGATCTAAATAAGTAATTTTGTAAAGACATTATGTTCTGGACATGAGTCTGAGTGAGCTCCGGGAGTTGGTGATGGACAGGGAGGCCTGGCGTGCTACAATTCATGGGATCGCAAAGAGTCGGACACAACTGAGCAACTGAACTGAACTGAATCTTTTCCAACTTGGAAAACTGAAGAAAGAAATTCCTTCCTTTCTTCCTTCCTTCCATCCTTCATTGATCTAATGTTTACTGAGCACTAACTATGCACCAGCCAGTGTTTCAGGCGCAGGGAACACAGTTGTGAACAAGAGACAAGATCCCTTCCCTTACGGAACTTACACTCTGGTAACTGAAAACAGACGATAAACCAAGAAAGAAAAATAGCAAATAGGGGAAAATACCACACAGAGGATTGAAATGGGGCGATGTGGCAGAGTGAATGAGGGTGTGGAGACTGGGTGGGCTGGTCAGCCTTCTGACAGGAGCTAACATTTAAGCTGAGCTCAGAATGACAAGGAATCAGCTCTGCAAATATCTGAGGAAAGAACTTTCCAAGAAGAAGGAGAAGCTAGAGTACTGGTTCTCAAAAGGAATGGCGCTGCTTCTTAGAGGGCATTTTAGAAGTTTGCGGGGAGGGGGCCCACAGAGACTGGAGGACTCCATTGGCATTTAATCGGCAGGGCAGGGATGCTGCAGGGCTGCAATGCACCAGACTGTCCTGCATCCTTCATGACTTTCAAAGATCCCACCAGGCACCCATATAAGTGGAAAAGCTGTTTCTCATTATCAGAGTTGAAAACCTAACTCTGCTTAACTCATAAAGACAACACAATTTTCACACAGTGTTTATGCACATGGAACTTCCTAGGAATGCAATTACCATGTAAATAGAAAGCAGATTGTATTCTATTTCATTCAGAACTTCACCAAGAGTTATTCAACATTTCAAAGCCAACACCTCCGGAAGGCAAGGCAAATGTCACCTAATGGGAAACACTGCATCTAATGGGAAAGGCTTCAGGGAAAATTGATGATGGTGGAGAGATTTTATTTTAATGGATAAGACATACCCAAAGTAAAATGGAAAAAGGGGAAAAAAGAAAGCAGTACAAAAGGGCACATAGTCAAAAGTGATCTCCCTTCCACCTCTGTTCCCACCATCCCCAGTTTTCTTCCCTAGAGATAATCTGATTATCAGGGTTTTCTACATACTTCCAGTGGCTTTATCTCATTTTTTTGTTTAGAAGGAAGGGACGGAGAGAGAGGGGGGAAATACTCATACAAATGAATATTTGTTTGGACATTTTTAAAAAAAAGATGAGGAAAGATACACCCAGCAGAGAGGGTACAGCTCGTGGTAGAGCATTTGACTGCAGAAAAGGTGTGTGTGTGTGTGTGTGTGTGTGTGTGTGTGTGTGCATGCATACACACATCAAGCTCTTAATGTTGGCTTCTCTAATGTTACCTCAGAGGATGTTCAGGGAGACAGTTTTTTAATACACTTCTGTACTGTTTTCCTTGGTATAACAAGTATATTCTACATTTGCAATTTATAAAATCTCATAAGGTTAAAGAATAAAATACAAATTAGAGCAGGAATCCACCAACATTGGCATAAATACAGCAAGATCAATTATAATCTTAGAAACATCAGCAAGCTAAACTAAGATAATGTATTGAGAGAAGATTTCACTCTGAAAAGAGAAACAAAAAGTGAGTGGTGAAGAATCCAAAACCGTGAGCATCTCCCAACATCTGCTGAGAAGGAGGCTGCCTACTGGCCTGAATAAGCTAGCCACCCTTTTTCCTCAAGTTACAGTACTACTTCTAAGATTAGTTCACTTACTGCCTCTTTTCTTCTTTTTCTTCTAAGTTATCATACATTTATTTTTAACACAGCACCCCAGTTTCATATTGTGTGCCTTTTCCAAAGTTGGAGATCCTTAACTTAATATATTCTTCACAGACTTTTCAACAAATATGAAGAGGCACTGAGGTTAACAAGTCTATAAGTGGCAATCCAAATACATGACACCCTCAAGGACTGATTTATGTTTAAGATTAATCTACATAATATTCCCAAAGTTTAGCAAATGAATGGGACTCTAGCTGAGTAAAATAGGAACAAACCTTGTTCTGTTTGCACATGGCCATGAAAAGACAGAAGGCAGCAAAGAAAATATTATATGGTTACTCATTTTACTGTGCAAGGTACCTATTGTGAAAAATTACTTTTGAGGTTAAAATAGACCATCTCCTCACAATCTCTCCTGGCCCACAGCTGGGAAGACTAAAATGATTCTTCTTGCCTCTGGCTCACTAGAACATCCTATTCCTGGTGAAGACAAAAAGAACAGCAGTGCTCAAGAAAAAAGGGTACCTGGTTCCCGAGGTGGCTGCAGTTGAAATGCTCATATAAGTTGCCTTAAAGCCAAACAAAACCATCATCCCAGTCAAGCCAAACCTCACACAATGTGGTGATTCCATCAACTGTTCCATTCCCAGGGCAGAGCTCCCTGAAGGACCTTTAGAATCTAGTCCTGATGTCTAACAGAGTGCTTTAGGACAGGACTAGTAACTGAAGGTTTCCTTACTGTAGTCCCCCAGTTCCAATTCAAACCCTATGAAACTCATGTCCTCTGATCTTCAGAGTCGTAAACCTAGTTTCCTCAACCTCCCACAGCCATGAAATTAGCTTACAGCAAGACAGGAGAATTCACAAAACAAGAAAAATAAGCATCCCACATGGTTGAGAGCAGAGCAAGTCTTCTGTAACTAGAACAAGTCCTCTTTTCCATTTCCTTTTTCTAAATTGAAGTATAGTTGATTCAGAATGTTGTGTTTATTTTTATTATACAGCAAAGGGATTCAGTTACATACACGTGCATTCTTTTTCACATTCTGTTTCATGACTGTTTATCACGGGATATTGAATATCGTTCCTTGTACTCTACGGTAGGACCTTGTTGATTCATTTTCTATATGATAGTTTGCATAAGCCCATCCCAGACTCCCAAGCCATCCCTCCCCCACTCCCTATCCCCCTGGGCAACCAGTCTATTTTCTCTGTCTGTGAGTCTGTTGCTGTTTATTAAATAGGTAGAACAGGTTCCCCTGATCAAAACCCTGCAACAGCTTTTAGAAAAGGATCGTTATATAATCATGTGTGTTAGTAAGTGTAGAAAATAACAATACAAGCCTAAAAGCAACTGGGATGTCTTACACTAACAGACTGCTGGACTACCTTTCCATTATTATTACTGAAACGGCTTTTTAAGAAGAGAAAACGGGGAGAAATTTTGAATTTTTAAAAACTTATCAAAAGCCTTCTTAGACTCTGGCCAAGTCACTGACTGCTAAGCCTTCTTTGCCCCTGTGGTCCCCTTAGCTCACAAAACCACCGAAAATGTCTCTACTCGAGAGACACTCTGCTGTCCCAGTGGACGTTTAGTGTAGCTCTTGGGAATGTTGTCACAAAACAGACCTGAATCCAGATGGCGTCTAGCCGCTGTGTGCCTAGAACAAGTCAATCTCTCTGTCTTTGTTTCCTCTTCCTTCTTCCTGTTGTTGTAAAAACAACATCTAATCATAGCTAACACATCTGTAGTACTTACCTGTATCATTTTTCATTTACTACTTATAACAACCCCTAGAGGGGGAAAAAAAAACTATAGATGAAGCGAGTGAGGCATAGAGAGGTTGAGGGACTTCCTCAAGGTCACACAGCTGGTAAACTGCAGGGCTCCGATGCTAACGCAGGCTGGAGTCGAAGCTCTAATCACCGCACCTACGACCTCTCGAATTGAGAGTAATAAATGGGGACACACCTACTAAGGACTGTTTTGAAAATTAAGTAAGACAATGTACGAAATGCCTGATACTTGTCAAGTGTTGGATATCGTGTGTATGTTATAGAAGGTTTTTTCCTTCTGCCCTGAGAAATCTGTAAAGCTTTTCCTAGGGGCGGAAAAAAGGTCGCGGGGAGGAGAACAGAGGCACGGGAAGGAAGGGGGCAAGGTGGAACTTGGAACGGGAGAAAGGGTATAAATAAGGCGGGGGGGGGGGGCGGGGGCTGAATATTCAGAACACAAATAGAGCGGCCTAGGCCTTGAAAGAACGCGGTGAGTGTTTCTCAACTGCAAACAGAAACGTCTTGGCCGAAAATCAGACACTAAACCGGCGCAGCCACGGCCTCAACCCCGGACCAGCCTCCTCAACCCCGCCCCAGCCCCAGGCCCGCTCGGGCCGGCCGCGGACCGGCTTCCCGTCCGGCCCGCGGGTCCGCCCTACGCCGGGCGGAGCCTGGCCCGCCCCCTGCGCCCGAGCCCGGGAGCCCCAAGCCCGAACCACGCGATCGGCCGGCCGCCCGGGGCTCGGGCCGCGGACGCGCGATGGCGACTTGGCGGCGGGACGGCCGGCTGACGGGCAGCCAGCGGCTGCTCTGCGCTGGGCTGGCGGGGGCGCTCAGCCTCAGCCTCACCGCGCCGCTGGAGCTCGCCACCGTACTGGCCCAGGTCGGCGTCGTGCGCGGCCGCGCCCGGGGGCCGTGGGCCGCGGGGCTCCGCGTGTGGCGGGCCGAGGGGCCCCGCGCCCTGTGGAAGGGGAACGCGGTGGCCTGCCTGCGCCTTTTCCCCTGCAGCGCGGTCCAGCTAGCCGCCTACCGCAAGTAAGAGCCGGGCGTGGGCGGGGCCGGGGCCCGGGAGGCCGCCGCGGGGTACCCCGCGGCCCGACGCCGCCGGGGTGCTGGGGATCGGGCCGGCGGTGCGCCCCCGCCTCCTTCCGGATCTTGTGGGAGCCCCTTGGGCCAGAAGGCGACCTCTTCGGCCCCCAAAGTGCAGTCCCCACCTTTTCTTCTTCACCTTTTCTGGGGATTTCTGCAGTTTGAGGGGGACGCAGCTGTGGCCCAGAGAGGCTGACGGGGCTGGACCGGCGAGGAGGCGGAAGAGGGTGAAAGGAGATTTGGGGGGAAAGAGTGAAGAAATCTCCGAATAGATGGCTCTTAACCCCCTTCCCGCTGTCCACCAACTTGGAAATTTTGCTTTGGCTGGCTTGGGAGAGAGACCTCGGAAGATACATGTATGGAAGAGGGTCTGTGTGACCAGAACCCCCAGAAGACAGTGCTTGCTAGGGACAGAGGGCCCAATCTCCTGCCACCAAAAGGCCGCGGAGTTCGGCTCCCCGCCCTCTCCCCCAAGAAGCTGGCCTTTGGGGTCCTACAGAGGCTGCCCCACCCTTACTGCTCACTGGCCTCCTTTCAACACCTTCCACAAAAACAGCTGCTTTTTAGAAAAACTTCCAAAGATGCAAATTAGTCTGATGAGTCTTAAAGCTTCCTCAAGAACTCAGAGATATTTGCATTTTAACTGGAAACACAGCCTAAAAGAATGAAGTGGTAGGGATGGGGTTTTAGGTAGAGATGTTTCTGTAGTTGGGGGGGTGATCCCGGGTTCCCCATTCACTGGGAACAGCAGCCAACTCTGAAGCCTGGTCTTGGCTCAGAATTAGAGAAACACAATCCACAGTCTTGACCACTGTACGTCTGCCTTGCAGACTGACAGTCAAAGGATTTTGCCTTTGGCTCGGAGGCTGGAGCTGGAAGTCTCATCCGACAACTGACAAGCCCAGTGGGATCTTCCTTATCACTGATTCCTCGAGGCCAGCGCTTACTTCACTTATGCCTGGGAATAGCGTTGCCTCTCTTACTCTGGGAAAGGAGGGTAGTGAGATGGTGGGGGATCTCTGTCAAGGCTTTCTTTCCTCCCCAGCCCCCTTACTCTCAGCAACATCTGGCCTGCAGTCTGTAAACATTTCTCCTCTGAGTTTTAATGACTCAATTTCTCCCCACTTTACTGTATTGTCCACAAAGTATGGAACGCCTCCTTTGGAATGTGTACCAAGGAGAGGGAAGCAGAACTTCAAAGGCTCGTTTAAGTACTGTGGCTCTGCTGCTAACCCTCTCCAATATATACAGACATCCCTCCATATCCGGGAGGGGATTGGTTTCAGGACAACCTCCATCCCCCCTCTCCCCACTCCCCAGCCCGCCCCAGATGCTCAAGTCTCTTCTATGAAATGTAGTATTTGCATATAACCTGCACAATCGTCCTGGATACTTTAAATCATCTCTAGGTTGGTTATACTACTTGATTCAATGTAAATACTATGGAAATAGTTGTAAATATAATGTGAATGCTATGTAAATTGTTTCTACTGTGCAGCAACTTCAAGGTTTGCTGTTTTGGAACTTCCTGGAATTTTTTTCTGAATATTTTCAATCTGCAGTTAGTTCTGGAACCCATGGATACAGAGGGATGACTGTATATCATTGGATTTTTAAGATTTTGAGATATCATTGACATTAAAAATTATCTGTGTTTAAGGTATACAAGTTGATGCTTTGATATATGTATACATTGTGAACTGATTGCCACAATCAAGCTAATTAACATCCATTACCTCTACCTAGTTACCATTTTGTGTGTGTGTGTGTGTGTGTGTGTGTGTGTGTGTGTGTGTAAATTGCTGGATATTTACAACACCTGTCTCCTTCCCTGTACCATCCACAGGACAGGAAGTATGCCCACTTTACAGATGCACTGTTGGGCTCAGATTGGCCACACCACTCATCAGTGACAGAGCTGAACTCCACCACCTGGCCTTCTGACTCTAATACCCGTGCCCTATTACTTCATACTGCCTTTCTGCATTCATTAAGTGCCCGCTGTATGCATGATGCTGGGGACAATGCAAGGATGAAAGGGGCATGGTCCTTGTGTCCCGGAACTTCCAGAGCAATAGAATAAAATTAGTGTGTCCATAGCATGTGACTGCCAAGGATAGAGTGCTATAGAAATTCACACCTCTGATGAGGGAGGAGATGTGAAGATGTCACAGCGGAGAAAAACCATCCGAGTTTGGTCTTGGGAAAATGAGTAGGAGTTTTCTGGCAAAAATGGGGAGAAAGATATTGCAGGTAATGCTACAAGCAAAGGCACAGTAGTGGGAAGGCATGCGGCATGACTGGAGCATAAGGTGTGTCTCTGGCTATAATGGAAAATACAGCCAGAAAAGCAGGTTGGAATGAGATCTTGGACCGGGCAGATTAGGGAGTTTGGACTTCACTTGGAATGCAAGGGTAACTGTGGGGGATTTTTGATGGGGGAGTGCTGTGATTAAAGCAATCCAACAGGAATTGTCACCTGGTAGCTGCGAGATATCTAAAGAGGAAGGCGGCTAGGGGCAGCGGGACCAGTTAGGAACCAGTTGCACTAGTCCATGTGGTGGCTGAGAGCATCTGAAATGGGCTGATGACAATGGGAATGGAGAAAAGGAGATGTGTGGAGAGGAAGAACACATAGCTACTCAGGCTAGGTTTGCTAATAATGTTTTACTGAAAGGTTAGTTTCTTTCTGAAAATTAAAAGGAAATATTTCAGTGATAGTCAGCAAAGTGGTTGATCAATCATGATACCAGGCTTCCTACATTAAGATAATACCTTGGATCAATCATTATACTGAATTTGCAGAACAGTTAGTTGTGGGTAATGGTACAGCCTGTGATTGTGGGTTTGAATAAAAAAGCATAAACATACAGAATTTTCAGAAAATGCAATGGTTCAGGGCTTCCCTGGTGGCTCAGTTGTAAAGAATCCACCAATGCAGGAGACACAGGTTTGTTCCCTAGTCCAGGAAGGTCCCACATGCCACAACTATTGAACCTGTGCTCTAGAGCCTGGGAGTTCAAAGCCTGTGCTCTGCAGTGAGAAGCTACCGAAATGAGAAGCCCATGCACCACAGCTAGAGAGTAGCCCCCACTTGCTGCAACTTGGAAAAGCCCATGCAGCAACAAAGACCCAGCACAGTCAAAAAGAAATAAAAATTAAAAAAAAAGAAAATGCAGTAGTTCAGTGACTTGCTCACAAACACAATTAATGGCAGAGCTTGAAACCAGGTCTTCTGCTTAGTCCAGTGCTCAGCTTAACGTTGTGATGATGACATATCTCCTTACGTGGATTTACAATGAGAAGAATCCACTCAGTAGAGTCTGGGAGGAGCTAGGTCCTTGTACTAAACAAAATCTAACACAATGGGTGGCCATCAGATATAGACCTTCACCCAACTTTATGCTACAACTGTTTGTCTAGCTGTATAAGCATCGTTTTGGGTCCCTGAAACTCTGAAATTGTTCACCACCAACACCATTTCCTTATTGTGTAACCAGTTCACGAGCTTGTGTTGGGCTGCCAACTTGTGTTAGGTTGAAGTGTTGGCAGTTCTAACTACATACATCAAGGGTGTGTGTAATCTCCATGTGCCTGAAATGAAGGGGTTACTGCCGTTCATCAGCTTATCCAATCTTGCTGGAAAAGCTTCTGTGCAGTGTGTGGGAGTGCAAGGAAGAGCAGAAAGGGGAACACTGCTGCCCCAGCCAATCAGACAAGCACTTACGATGTGGGGATTCAGGTGACGTCATTGATGGCCTATCAGGGTTGCCCTGCTTTAACTCTGTAAGAGGAACGATCTGTAGTCGTTAAGAGTCTGAGCAAAAGGGCTTTCCTTGGTTCTTCTTTTCGATTTTGTATATTAGTCAGCAAAACCGTCTTTATAAAGCAAACTGATAGAAGACAGGGTTCTTTAGTTAATCAAGTCACTCAGAAACCCTAATTTCTCTCGGGCCGCCCCTATCAGACATCTCTCTGGCAAGTCCGTTGAACTCTCATGATCTTATGCAGAAAGCTCGCACAGTGTATATATTCAGTGACTGGAGAATGAATGCATGCACGAGTGCCCTGGGATGGCGAATAAGGGGAAGGCAATGAGAATGAATGGTGTTTCTTCAAACTCCTCCTTCTTCTAGATTATTCCAGCATGCCGCAGACCACCCCTCTAGCCAAGCGTTTCCACTTCCTCTGTCTCCCCTCTCTCTGCTAAGGTTCCCCTCCCACTCTACTGGCCAGGGGAGAGAGGAGGGAGGAAGGACTCAAGAAGGGTGCAGGCAGTGAAACCAAGGCAGACGGCCCACTAGGGAGAACCAGCTTGGTTTACCTGTATCTTTAAAAGGTTGCGCTGGTTCACTCAAATGACTATTAAGTGAGGCTGACAAAATGAAGTCCAGACTTTCCTACAGCTTGAAGATGTTTTTAATAGATAAGTGTTTACTTGAGAGCAAAGGAGCCAATCTAGAACTCTCTCAGTGGTTTCACCTGAACACTTATTCGTCAGTCAGGGGGCCCTGGCCTGCTGCCAAACTGAAAAAGCAGGAAAATACACTTCTTCGCTGGAGCTTTGGAAGCCAAAGTAGTCAGGATGCTCTCATTTTAAAAAAGATAAAATACTATTAGCTAGCTCTGTTCACCTCCCTTTTATTCAGATCCTTGTTATACCTCTCCCGCTCCCCCTACCCACTCTCTGACAGAAAATCTTATTTTTCCTGGTTTCCAAGCCCTCTTTTATTTTCTCCACATTTCCCAAGAATAAATAAAATTCCTTTGCTTCCTGGCCCAGGAACGAGCACCGTGTAAAAGTCCTCTTAGAACCATTTCTGCCAACGTAGGCTTTCATGACTGGGGAGGTACTGCTTCCAGAAAGAGGGATTGTAACAGAGTGGCTTTCTAGTTTGCCAATAGAAAAGTCCACCCAAAACCATTTGGGACTAAATTGTGAAACTGCAGCAAAACACAAAGAATGGTCTAGCAAACACTCATATAGCCACAGTGCAGAATTGACAGCATAAAAAGAGAATTCGCTTAAAAGACACAAGAAATAAAAAAGACACTTGAAGTATCTTTTAAGCTAATTGTGACCCCATGCACTGTAGTCCACCAGGCTCCTCTGTCCATGGGATTCACCAGACAAGAATACTGGAGTGGGTTGCCATTTCCTTCTCCAGGGGATCTTCCCGACCCAGGGATTGCACCTGGGTCTTCTGTATTACAGGCAGACTCTTTACCAACTGAGCCACCAGGGAAGACCTAGTACAAGAAATAAAATATTACAGATAATGGTAAAATCCTCTTCATTGTCTTTTTCAGTCCCATCTGCTCTCCACCTTCTTGGGGGTCTGTTTTATACTTTTTTTACATATCTATATCCATAATTACTTTATGATATGGTTTTATAGATGTATTTATTGATTTAAATGTAGTCAGCCCTCTGTATCTTCAGGTTCTGTATCCACTGATTCAACCAACCACAGGTTGGAAATACTATATTCAGGGGAAAAAATTCCAGAAAGTTCCAAAAAGCAAAATTTGAATTTGCCATGCGCCAGCAACTTTTTACATAGCATTTACACTGTATTCAGTATTATAAGTAATCTAGAGATGATTTAAAGTACACGTGTGTACCCGATAAGTTGTTTCAGTTGTGTCCAACTCTTTGTGACCCCATGGACTGTAGCCCGCCAGGCTCCTCTGTCCATGGGATTCTCCAGTCAAGGATACTGGGGTGGGTTGCCATTCCTTTCTCCAGGGTATCGTCCTGAACCAGGGATCAAACCCGGGTCTCCTGCATTGCAGGCAGAGTCTTTACTGTTTGAGCCAGTAGGGAAGCCCCTGACTTAAAGTATACTAGAGGGCAAATAATACACCATTTTATATGAGGGACTTGAGCATCCACAGATGTTGGTATNTCAAGGATACTGGGGTGGGTTGCCATTCCTTTCTCCAGGGTATCGTCCTGAACCAGGGATCAAACCCGGGTCTCCTGCATTGCAGGCAGAGTCTTTACTGTTTGAGCCAGTAGGGAAGCCCCTGACTTAAAGTATACTAGAGGGCAAATAATACACCATTTTATATGAGGGACTTGAGCATCCACAGATGTTGGTATCTGTTGGGGTTTCTGAAACCTGTGAATACAGAGAAATGACTGTAGATAGTTACCATACACTATAGGTCATTCTGCAACTTGCTTTTTTCACTTAACTATGCTTTTATGATTTATCCATGTAAATACACAGTTCCAAGTGCATTCATTTATGGTATCATTATATGACTTCCACAATTTATCCATTCCTCTACCAATGGACTTTTAGATTATTCAATTTCACTTACAAACAATGTGTTAATAAGTGTCCCCAGCCAGGGATTGAACCTGCATCCCCCTACCTTGGAAGCTCAGAATCTTAACCACTGGACCACCAGGGAAACCCTTTGAGTTTTTAAAATATATTGGTTTAATAATTATAAGAGAAGATGCATGACCCCACCAACTCTCAGAGAAATAACAAATAAAAACAGTAAGAAAATACCATTTCTCACCCAGCTGACAGGAAGACAGTCCCACACGTTCCCTATCTGACTGCTGGAAGGAGTCTCTAAGTACATCTTGTGTCTTCATATATACAAGAGTTTCTCTAGGATATGCACTGAGAAATGGAATTGCTTGGATGAAAGTAGGCTTTCTTCCAATTTTACTAGATACTGCAAAGTGACCTGCCAGTGTACACTTCTCCCAGCAGTGGGTGAGCGTTCCTGTTTCCATACTTTCTCACCATCACTTGGTGTTATCAGACTTTTTCATCTTTGCCAATCTGTTGGGTGAGAAATGGTATCTTGTTACTGTTTTTATTTGTTATTTCTCTGACAGTTGGTGGGGTCGTGCATCTTCTCTTACAATTATTAAACCAATATATTTTAAAAACTCAAGGGACTTCCCTGGTGGTCCAGTGGTTAAGATTCTGAGCTTCCAATGCAGGGGGCTCAGGTTCAACCCTTGGTTGAGGAACTAAGATCCCACATGCTGCCTGAGGCAACCAAAAACAAAAAACCTCAATTACTGGGAATGCTTAAAGTCATTGTTTCAAGCAATTTCATTGAAGTTGCAACCAAATCAAAGGAGCACATTCCCGTTCAGTATTTATTGAGTACTTCTGTTCATTTACACCCCACAGGCAACCCAGGGTTGACAGTTATGCAAATAAAAGGGGAAAATGCTTAAGATGAAGTGGATGGATTTAGGGTTAGCTGTAAATAAGGTTAGATATCTCTTCCTTAGAGCTAAGTAGAATTACATAAATATAGTAGAATTGAATGTGTTACTCATTTATCTTAATACGTTAGTATAGTAATTTTTGCTTCATAAAGCATTTCCAGACATGGGGAAATGTTGCAATCAGTAGTGTTGAACACTCCAAAACAATCCATAGCTGATTCCCTTGGGCCTTTCTCCCTGTTTTCTCCCAGGTTTGTCGTGCTGTTCACGGATGACCTGGGCCATATTTCCCAGTGGAGCTCCATCATGGCTGGGAGTCTCGCAGGGATGGTTTCCACCATTGTGACATATCCTACAGACCTCATCAAAACCCGGTTAATTGTGCAGAACATGCTGGAACCATCCTACAGGGGGATCCTCCATGCATTTTCTACTATTTATCAACAGGAAGGGTTCCTGGCCCTTTATCGAGGGGTTTCCCTTACTGTTTTAGGTAAGATGGAACTCGTCACCTTGTCTAAGAAAAGGCTGTGTTCTTGGATCTATACAAATGATTTTTATATCTTTGTTGGTAACCAGTGAAATCCACTTTGCTGAGTTCAAGGGATATATATGAATGTATTGTATATCTTTGTAACCCGTTAAATTCATTTAACTGAGTTCAAGGTCCGTTCAGTTTAGTTGAGTCACTCAGTCATGTCCGACTCTTTGCAACCCCATGGACTGCAGGACGCCAGGCCTCCCTGTCCATCACCAACTCCCTGAGTCTATTCAAACTGATGTCCATTGAGCCAGTGATGCCATCCAACCATCTCATCCTCTGTCGTCCCCTTATCCTCCCTCCTTCAATATTTCCCAGCATCAGGGTCTTTTCCACTGAGTCAGTTCTTAGCATCAGGTGGCCAAAGTATTGGAGTTTCAGCTTCAACATCAGTCCTTCTAATGAATATTCAGGACTGATTTCCTTTAGGATGGACTGGTTGGATCTCCTTGCAGTCTGAGGGACTCTTAAGAGTCTTCTCCAACACCACAGTTCAAAAGCATCAATTCTTCAGTGCTCAGCTTTCTTTATAGTACAACTCTCACATCCATCCATGACTACTGGAAAAAACCATAGCTTTGACTAGATGGACCTTTGTCAGCAAAGTAATGTCTCTGCTGTTTAATATGCTGTCTAGGTTGGTCATAATTTTCTTGCAAGGAGCAAGCGTCTTTTAATCTCATGGCTGCAGTCACCATCTGCGGTGATTTTGGGGTCCAAAAAAATAAAGTCTGTCACTGTTTCCCCATCTATTTGCCATGAAGTGATGGGACCAGATGCCATGATCTTAGTTTTCTGGATGTTGAGCTTTAAGCCAGCTTTTTTACTCTCCTCTTTCACTTTCATCAAGAGGCTCTTTAGTTCCTATTTGCTTTCTGTCTTAAGGATGATATCATCTGCATATCTGAGGTTATTGATATTTCTCCCAGCAATCTTGATTCCAGCTTGTGCTTCATCCAGCCCAGAGTTTCTCATGATGTACTCTGCATATAAGTTAAATAAGCAGGGTGACAATATACAGCTTTGACGTACTCCTTTTCCTATTTGGAACTAGTCTGTTGTTCCATGTCCAGTTCTAACAGTTGCTTCCTGACCTGCATACAGATTTCTCAAGAGGCAGGTCAGGTGGTCTGGTGGTCCCATCTCTTTCAGAATTTTCCACAGCTTGTTGTGATCCACACAGTCAAAGCCTTTGGCATAGTCAATAAAGCAGAAATAGATGTTTTTTCTGGGACTCACTTGCTTTTTCCATTATCCAACGATGTTGGCAATTTGATCTCTGGTTCCTCTGGCTTTTCTAAAACCAGCTTGAACGTCTGGAAGTTCAGGGTTCACGTACCGTTGAAGCCTAGCTTGGAGAATTTTTAGCATTACTTTACTAGCGTGTGAGATGAGTGCAATTGTGTGGTAGTTTGAGCATTCTTTGGCATTGCCTTTCTTAGAGATTGGAATGAAAACTGACCTTTACCAGTCCTGTGGCCACTTCTGCATTTCCCAAATTTGCTGGCATATTGAGTATAGCACTTTCACAGTATCATCTTTTAGGATTTGAAATAGCTCAACTGGAATTCCATCACCTCCACTAGCTTTGTTTGTAATGATGCTTCCTAAGGCCCACTTGACCTCACATTCCAGGATGTCTGGCTCTAGGTGAGTGATCACACCATTGTGATTATCTGGGTCATAAAGATCTTTTTTGTATAGTTCTTCTGTGTATTCTTGCCACCTCTTCTTAATATATTCCGCTTCAAAAATGACAAAATGATCTCTGAGTTCAAGGTCATATAGATTCAATATAGAGTTGATTAGCTTTGTTTTATTCCATAGCCATACACCCCACTCCTAACTTTGGCCTGGGAGGGAGCAGGACAGCCTGCAGGTGGCTCAGCACAAATTGACAGGTAAACAGTCCCACACACTCCCCATATGACTGCAGGAAGGAGTCTCCGAATACGTCCGTACATGTATGAGCACAACCAGGGTAGCAACTGTAGCTTCTGTGATCTTCGGAACCTTTGCCAGGGCTACACTTGCACAAGTCACCAGGACCCCCAATTGCCAATCCAGTAGACTTTTGCCTTTTATCTGACCTTTGTTGCAGTATTTGATGAGATCCATCACCCTTTATTCTAGAAACCTGTCTTCCAGGATCCCACTGTCTCTAGATGTCTTTTCCCACCTCTCTTTGGCTCCTTCTTGTGTGGCTCATCTGATGCTGTCAGCCCTCTACCTGTTGTTATTCCCCGGTTCCTTTCTGAGTTTTCTCCTCACTCTTCATTCCCTCCCTGGGTGGCCTCATCTAAGTTAGTGGCTTAAACAAACATTGTTTTACTCTATTGACTCCCAATCTCACCTCTATAATAACAGTGACTAACATGTATTGCTCTTTATTATGTACCAGGCACTGTCCTAAACATTTTGCACACAGCTCCTCATTTAAGCCACATTTTACTGGTGAAATAGATGCTTAGGGAAGCTAAGGAAGTTGCCCAAGACCACATAGATAGAAAGCAGAAGATCTAGCAATACGACCCCAGAGCTGTCTCTCTTAGCCACTGACTACCACCAACTCTCAGTGGTAGTATGAATGCCTGCAATTGGACACCCCCACTTGATGTTCCCTTGATACATCAGTCAGGACTAAACCTGATGTCCTCATTAGTTGCATGCCTGCTCCCTTCCTGTGTCCCTGTGAACAAGACTGCCTTTCTTTCACCCAGTGGCCTAAGCCAGAAGAAACCTATAATCTCCTCAACTTTGACTCCTCTCACTCCATGCCCACTTCAGCTGCAAGTGCTGTCATTTCACCTTTTTAAACTCTCAAGTCTGCCCCTTCTCCATCCGCATCTTCTCTGCCCCAGGTCTTGCTCTCATCTTTCTTGCAGACATGAGAGGCTCTTACCTGGTCCCAGTCCTGGGTCTCTCCTGCCCCGGTCCACCCTGTACCTTGCTGCCAGGGGTGTGGTGAGCTTTCTAAGTGAACTCCTGTGAGCTCCAGGGAAAAACCCAGATCCTTCTGGCATACCAGCGCCTTCAGACCTGGCCCTGCCGGCCAATCCCTACCTCACCTCCTGCCACGCGCTACCTGCACTGCTGTTTTGGCCATCCAGAAATACTGGCATTTCTTGGAAATACCACTCTCTGTATACGCTGTTGCCTCTGCTTGCTCTGTCAGTCTCTGATGAACTCCTGCTCATTCCTGAAGACCCAGTTGAAAAGTTCTCTCTTCTGTGAAGTCCTTCTTGATTCCCTCAGGCAAAATGGATCCCTCTGATCCTTGTACACCTACAGCACTTTGTGTAGCCCTCCTAGCCCCACTACTATGACTTGTTATCTGTCTGTCTCTCCCACTAGATGGTGAGCATCTCCAGGAATTAGCCTGCTCACTCCTCTTTGTATTCCTGGCACCTGGCAAAGGGCCCATCACATAGCATTAGCTCCACAAATGTTTTCTGAATGAAAATATGATGTTGATATGTCATTTTTGTTTTTATTAAATACTACATTTTTCTAAAGATGAGCAACCCGACTAGTATTGGGCCCTCTTTTAAATCTCATCTTAAGGGAGAAATTAGTCCCTGTGTAAACTTCAGACTGGTCCAAAATTTTCTGGAAGCTTCAAAGTGCCAACTACTGCACTACTTGCTCACCATCTTTTCCTAGAAAGATGAGGCTGCTGGATGGGAGGGGAGTTTGGTGGAGAACGGATACATGTATATGTATGGTTGAGTCCCTTCACTGATCACCTGAAATTACCACATCGTTAATCAGCTATACCCCAAGACAAAATAAAAAGTTAAAAAGAAAAGGTAACTAATAAGGACCTACTGGATAGCACAGGGAACTCTCCTCAGTACTCTGTGATGTCCTATATGGAAAAAGAGTCTAAAGAAGAGTGAACATATGTATATGTATAACTGATTTACTTTGCTGTATGGCAGAAGCTAACACGACATTGTAAATCAACTCTACTACAATATAAATTTTTTCAAAAAAAAAAAAGAAAGGTGAGACTGCCACACAGTGCAGGGTGCCCACTGGGCCCTGATATGGCCACGTCATTCCCAGAAGCAAGATCAAGTAACCTCCCTCCCTCACCACTACGATCTCACTCTTCAGTTTTCACAGAATGTTACCTTCTCAGCTGGAGATCAGTATCCCCTAAACTCCAAAGCTTGATTGAGTACTTCCCACTAACTTTTTATTTAGGAGTGATTTTTTTCTCCAACACTCTATTTTTTTTTTAATTTCAAACACCCCAAAATGTTAAGAGAATTGGAAACACCCTGGATAAACAAGGTCCTACTCTATAGCACAGGAAACTCTATTCAATATTCTGTAATAAATGATAATGGAAATAAATATGAAAAAACTGTATAACTGAATCACTTTGCTGTACATCACTTTACTGTGCTGAAGCTAACACAACATTATAAATCAACTATACATAAATAAATGTTTTAAAAAAGAATTGGAAATACCCATATACCCAGCATATACCAGGTCCTTCAATGAATGTTCTGGTTTATCATTTATCTATCCATCCCTCTAGCCATTCATCAGTCATGTATTTTTTGATGATTTTCATGTAAATTGCAAACATCAATACACTTCACCCCTCAACCTTTCAGCATGCATATTATTAACTAGAGTTCGATATTTGTTTATGATTCTTTTAAAAGTGAAATGAACATAGAATACACAAACCTGCAGGGAATCATTGGATGCATTGTGATCAATGACACAAACCCGATCAAAATATACCACGTTACCATTACCCAAGAAAGTGCCTGCTGCTTCTGTTGGAGTGATTTTTCACAAGCCCAGAGCTGGTCCTGTTGCTTTCCCCAGGGTTCCCTACTGGCATTTATGTTCTCAAACCAGTGTCTCCTGAGCCATCACAGCCTCCCTGGCCTTGTTTTACAGGTGCTCTCCCTTTCTCTGCCGGCTCCCTTCTAGTTTACATGAACCTGGAGAAAATCTGGAATGGACCCCGGGATCGGTTCTCTCTCCTCCAGAATTTTGCCAATGTCTGCCTGGCTGCTGCAGTGACCCAGACCCTCTCCTTCCCCTTTGACACGGTGAAGAGGAAGATGCAGGTGAGGAGTCGTGTTTGGGCGGACCTTGCCTTGTTTGTGGGTGGGTAACAACAGCAAAGAACACAGAGCCTGAGCGAGACCAGGATCCAAAATGCTCATGACTGCTCATACAAACCCTCTACAAAGCCCCACTCCACAGCATTTCTGCTGTAACTTCAGGGCAATGAGTATGAGCCCACGCCACCTCCCCATTCCCACCCTCTGCTCTCTTAGGTCTACAGAGTAGACCTACAGGTGAGGTCCACTTTTCTTCCCTCACTTTATAGCTGCACTGCCTGTTACATCAAGGTGGCTTCCACAGTGGGGACAGGTCACTCTGGCCTTAACAGCCTGTCCTTACTTCAGTGAAACAGCCTGAAAAGAACCAAACTAAGCCAGGAACTGTCAAACAAGGGGCCAGTAGTCCCTGATTCCCCTGCTGAGGAAGTAACTGCATTTGAAATGAGTCAGTGTCTTAGTGGGCTTGGCCCTGCATTTTCCTAATTGTGACCTAGGAAAACTCATTTTCTCTACAGACCAGAGGCAAAAGCCTGATAGCCAAGGTCTCATAGTGAGCAACGGAGCCTAGAATCAGCCAATTTTGATCGAAGAAATATCAGAATGGTCCAATTAAGGATGAGGATTACAGGCAGGTTCACACAGTTGGGGAGTGAACTCAAAACCAAATGGGGCTTCACGTCTGCCCTGAACCATGCTCCTTCTCTGCTAGCCTCCCCTCAGACTCCACATCAAAAGGCTTACCTGCCTTCCTGGACTTTTCTTGGCAAGTCTGGATTTATACAGTTGATGTATCCTGAAGAGCTGCTCGGATATTCATTTGGGGCCAGTTGAGTCCAATTTTAAATGATTAGCCCCAGCTGAGTTTGTTTTTCCTCATGTCTGTAACTTCTCCCTCTATTGTCTCAGTGGACCCCAGCTTTCCCATGTGCCTTTTTTGGCTCAGCCAGGCCTCAATTTCCTCAGCACCAAAAAGCCTGCAAGTATTTATCTCAACCTATAAAGAAAAGCTGCCTTCAGGACAACATACATCACAGTTACACCCAATTCTGCTACTCCAGCCCATCAAAGTTTTCCTCTCTCTGGATTGTGTTCCTTTCCTGTCCTTTGTCCAAACAGATTTTTGAAATTGTCACATTATTGTAATTGTCATGTTGATGCAAGCTGAGAGCCTGCCTAGCGTATGCATATTGATAAAAACTGTTATCCCTCATTTTAAGAATAATACATACACTTCAAAATGGTTAAAACGGTCAGGTTTTCTGTTATGTGTGTTTTACCACAGTAAAAAAAAAAAAAAAAAAGGAATGCACATAGATTATAGAAAACTTGGGAAATACAGAAAAGCATGACAAAGAAAAGAATTACCTATAAGCCCAACAGCTATGCATTATGTGATTAAGTTTTACTTCTGTGCGTTCATATGTATATGCAGATGTGTATGCATAAATATATATGTATATGGAAAGTTGTGTTTTCATAAAACTGCATTCCTACTGTATGTAAAAATTATATAATAAATGCAAAATTATCTGCTTTTATCACTTCTTATTGAATGGATATTCCCTCAGGCCATCAAGTATTAAGAACATCTTTTCTAATTATCACATAATATTCTACCATTTGGATATGCCATAATTATTTTCCATTGTACTATTTTTTTAACTAGAGGATAATTGCTTTACAATGTTGTGCTGGTTTCTGCTGTACAACATCATGAATGAATCATAAATATATATATATATTTGTGTATATATATATCGCCTCCGTCTTGAGCCTCCCCCACATCCTGCACCTTTTAAGTCGTCACAAAGCACCAGGCTGGGCTCCCCGTGTTACACAGCAGCTTCCCACTAGCTGGCTGGCTTCCACGTGATAGTGTATATGTGGCAGTGCCTCTTTCTCAATTCGTCCCACCTTCTCCTTCCCCTGCTGCGTCCACAAGTCAATTCTCTACATCTGTATCTTCATTCCTTCCCTGCAGTTGGGTTCATCAGTGCCATCTTTTTAGAGTCCATATATATGCTTTAATAAACAAGATTTGTTTTTCCCTTTTTGACTTACTTCACTCTGTAGGACAGACTCTAGGTTCATCCATCTCACTACCACTGACTCAAATTCATTCCTTTTCCTTTGCATGACTGAGTAATATAATATTCCATTGTATATATATGTAGCACAACTTCTTTTGGGTGTGCCATAATTTTTGAAAAAGCAGATTTATTCTCTCAAAGTTTTGGAACCTAGAAGTTTACTACCAAGATGTTGGCAGGGCCATGCCCCTTTCAAAGGCTCTAGGAGAGGAATCTTCCTTGTCTCTCTCAGCTTCTGGTAGCCCTAAGTGTTCCTTGGTTTGTGGCAGTATAATTTCAATCTCTGCTTCCATTGTACCATAAATAACAATTTCTCCATGTTTAAATGTTTAGGCTGTTTCTAATTCTTCAGTACAATAATACTGCAGTGAAAGCCCTTGTATTTTTTTTCACATCTATAATGACACTATTTAGCTGTATTCCTAGAAATACAGGCCACAAAATAAAAATAAGTCTAAGGTCTTAATGAAGTTTGTACCCCAGAAAGGCTGTTAGTTGACACCTGCAACAGCAGTGAGTAGGGTGGTTTCACTTTCTGAATCCTTGTGAACCTAATAGCTGAAAAATGTTGTCATGTTGTTTTGAATTTCACTGATTACAAGCAAATTGCATGTTTTTCATATATCAGTTTGTCATTAGTATTTCTTTGTACATTTTCCGTCTGTACCCATTGCCTATTTTTCTAGACTATTTAGTTTTTTTTTTCCCACTAATTGGTAAGAAATCTTTATATCTTAAAGATATTAACCCTTTGTTGTTTACTGCATCCATTTGACATCTGGCTTCTAATGCCATTTATGCTGTTATTGTACATATTTTACAATTTTTATGCAATTATATATACATGTTACTATTCTGGGGTTTTTAACTTTGCTCTTCTGTGTAAAAGACCTACCCCATCCCACAATCATATGACTATTCACTGATATATTTCTTGAAATATTTTATTATAATTGTTACACTTATCACTGATGTATTTAGAATTTACTTGTGGTGTGATGTGAGGTAATCACCTGACTTTAAAAACAAAAATAATTTACCAATTGTTTAAGCACCATTTTTGAAATAATCTCTTTTCCTACTACTTTGTTCTATGACTTTTGGCCCATCCTAGGTGTATATATGTCATAGGGTCTGTCTCAGGGCTGTGTGTCCTGAACTGTAGATTTGTCAGCCTGTCCTCGTGTTGGTACCACACTATTGCAATTCCTAAAGCTTTATAAGAGCCTTTAATGTCTGGCAAGGCATCTACCCTCTCAACACTCTTCAATCTTCCCTTGATTATTCTCAGTCATTTGTTGTTTCTGATGAACTTTAGTCCTACCTTGTGATTATGACTGGACTTATGTTAAACTTATATACTTGGAATAATTTACATAAAATATTCTGTCTTTATTGAGGAATACAGTATATCTCCCTTTTAGTTTAATTAAGTCTTCTTTTTTAACACTGAACCATATGACACTGCCAACAGCCTTTTATTGACATACCCAAAGGGCAACTTCATATGGTCAATTCTTAGAAAAGTTGATTTCTTCATATGATAATTATTCAGTTCAGTTCAGTCTCTCAGTCGTGTCTGACTCTTTGCAACCCCATGAACAGCAGCACACCAGGCTTCCCTGGCCATCACCAACTCCTGGAGCTTGCTCAAACTCATGTCCTTGAGTCAGTGATGCCATCCAACATCTCATCCTCTGTCCCCTTCTCCTCCTGCCTTCAATCTTTCCCAGCATCGGGGTCTTTTCCAATGAGTCCGTTCTTCACATCAGGTGGCCAAAGTATGGTCTTTCTAAAAGAGATAGCTTCTTAAAAAAATCCAGAGTGAAGTTGAATGGGAAAGAAGTATGATATACTACAAGCTTTTTATTCATTTTTTAATATCCTGGCCTTCAGAATTTCTTTTCCTGTAAGGAGTGAAAATGTGCTCTCGCTGGTTGGCCATCAAAAGATGGATGAGACTAAGGCTGCTTATATCACTGGCTTCCATGCTTTGAGGATCATTTTTTGAAATAGTAAAGCCAGAGGCATCTACCCAGCACTTTCTGGAACCTCTTACAATGTAGTGTTCCTTATGCAGAGTTCAAGATTTCATGACCTCACTTCCTCCCTAGAGCAAGCCTTCCCAAACCCAGGACCTAGAGGTTAGGATGTGTGCGCTCAGTCACTCAGTTGTGTCTGATTCTTTGAGACCCCATGGACTGTAGCCCTCCAGGCTCCTCTGTCCGTGGAATTATCCAGGCAAGAATACTAGAGTGGGGTACCATTCCCTTCTCCAGGAGATCTTCCTGACCCAGGGATTGAACCCACATCTCTCATGTCTCGTCTCCTGCATTGCCATGCAGATTCTTTACCACTAGTACCACCTGGGAAGCCCAGGGTTTGGGGCAGTCATTGTAAAGGGATTAGATTCTAGGACCAACTCCAGTGTGTGGGTTTTTTTCCCACATACCAAGCAAGTCTCCAATGGCACATGGGAGTCCTACAATTCCACTCACTTCAGACACTCTCAGAGACAGCATCAGATTCCTTGGGTTAAGGGCTCAGTCCCACAAGACTGCCCCCTACTTCAGATGCCGATCGCAAGTCTAGGTTGTCACCTGAGCTTCTGAAGTATAAAATTAGAGGTTCACACAGCCTTGAATCCGACTAACTTGCTAGAGTGGCTCACAGAACTCAGGAAACTAGTTTATTCACTGGATTACTGGCAACCAGACTCCATCCATTTCAACGCTTTCCAAAAGTCACTGTATTAACATAATCTCAGGTGTGACTGAAAGGGGTTTGTTATGAATACCAAGGTACTTTTATTGCTCTCATCTCTTAGGAAATGTCAAGTTAATATTATAGGAGCTCTGTGCCAGAAATGGGGACAAAGATCAAGTATATATTTATTATAAATCACAGTATCGCAAAGGGTTTCAGATGAAATTCAATGAATAGAGGTTTCAATCTTCTCTGTAAACTTTTAGCATTCCTTTCTTTACCCAAGAGCTAGAACAGTGACCTCTTATGGGGAAATCCAGCCACCACCACCATTCTACTCTAGAATATATATTTACCACAAGTTACTATATAGTGGAAGTGGGTTGTTGTCATTTAGTCCCTAAGTCATGTCTGACTCTTTGCGACCTCATGTACTGTAGCCCGCCAGGCTCCTCTGTCCATGGGATTTTCCAGGCAAGAAGTGGTTTGCCATTTTCTTCTTCAGGGGATCTTCCCAGCCCAGGGATTGAACCGTCATGTCCTGTATTGTCAGGTGGATTCTTTACCATGAGCCACCAGGGAAGCCCCGAAGTGGGTATTTGGAGGAAAATTTGATCATCTTTTCCCTTCAATAGAAACCTTCTGCATAATGCATACCCAGAGCTCCAACAAGAAGCTTTAAAATAGTGAAAAGTCATGATGGTTGTAAGAAAAAAAATCAAAGAGGCAATTGCTTGGTTTTCATAAAATATGATTAACATCAGTTATGGATGACAACATAAATGTCATCCAAAGATTCAGGAAGTGAATTCTTAGGGTTCCAATCAAAATGTTATTTTACAGGAGTTAATAAGCAATAATGGGGCTTCCCTGACTGCCTGCAGTGCAGGAGACACAGATTCAATTCCTGGATCCCCAATTCCTGGGGAAGGAAGTGATAACCCACTCTAGTATTCTTGCCTGGGAAATCCCATGGACCGGGGAGCCTGGTGGGCTACAGTCCATGGAACTGTAAAAGAGTCTGACACGACTTAGTGACTAACCACCAACAACAATAAACAATAGTACCCTGTCCAACCTACATTTTTTTAAAATTAATCTATTTATTTTAATTGGAAGCTAATTACTTTACAATATTGTAGTGGTTTCTGCCATACATTGACATGAATCAGCCATGGGTGTACACGTGTCCCCCATCCTGAACCCCCCTCCCACCTCCCTCCCAGTCCCATCCCTCAGGGTCCTCCAAGTGCACCGGCCTGAGCCAGTGTCTCATGCATTGAACCTGGACTGGCGATCTATTTATTTCATGTATGGTAATATACATATTTCAATGCTATTCTCTCAAATCATCCCACCCTCACATTCTCTCACACAATCCATTCTGTTCTTTATATCTGTGTCTCTTTTGCTGTTTCGTGTATAGCGTCATCATTACCATCTTTCTAAATTCCATATATGACAACCTACTTTAAAAAAAAAATTAACCTCCAGAGGCAGAACCCCAGGCTGCTTTTAAATGCAAATATGCATTGCTTTCTCTGGCCATTAGATGTCGCTGCAGTAACGGAGCGTATCTGAGCTCCACCTGAGGGTATGGAAGCCTTGCAGCTGGTGATCACTGTCCAGTTTACAAACTCCTGATCCCAGCTCAAAATACATCTTCAGTTTGAACGATAAGGAACCTAGAAATAACAAGCTAGCACTAAATTCTATTGCGGTTGTTTGTTCCTGCAAAGTACTCAATCCAACTTCTCCGAGAAGAGAGAGTGTTCCTAAGTCTCCCTCCACCTCTCCCTGGGGAGCAGGCAAGGTTTGCCAGCTGAATGTATAAGGAGAGAGCTTTGCAGGGCAGCCAGGCTCCTCTGGCCTGAGCACACTTAATGGTAACATTTCCATTCCATTGGCTTTCCTCCTTACACTGGTCGATCAGGAAGCAAATCAACATCAGGTGTTCATTAGATAACCAGCTGGATAGGGAATTTCCTCACCCTCACACTGACTGGCCACTTTGTCTGAAGGTCTCGTTCTTCTAATATATATGCTTTATCCAGACACACACATACACACACAATCTGTCCATTTAATGCCACTTCGGGTTGGAGCTCTTTTGAGCACTAATAACAGTAATCAGAAGTCTTGTTTAACCAGCTGAGCCCTTCCTTCACCGTGCTTACACTCATTTTATTCCTTTTTCTTTCTCTTGCCCTGGCTCCTGGCTGGCATGCTAGAGACTGGAGAGGTAAATAAAATTATGCATGCGCATGTTCTGATGGCATGGCTGCTGGTGGGAAGGGGGTGAGTCAGCCCTGTGCACACATACGAGGTGCCCCCCACCTCGCATGCCTTCCTGGCCCCCCAGACCACCGTGCCTGAAATGCCCTTGGCCACACTTCAGCACATTTCAACTCAAGCTCTTCCAGGTACACCCAGCCTTGCCACCTTTGTCTCTCCCATATCTAACCCAGAGCTTGGGACTGAAGAGGCTGGCAGCACGTAGTGTATTGAGAGAACAAGTAGAAGGGAAACAAGTAGACGGAGGTTGATTTGCCTCCATGAGGACCAGGGAGTCCTGAGCAAATGGTTCTCTGAACAGTTCATGTGGAAAAAAAGAGAGAGAGAAGCTGCCGGGAAAATCTAGGGAGCAGTGAGAAGGTGGAGCTTTGGAACACGGTGGGCCTTCTGAGAGGATCAGGAGGAAGGCGCCAGCCACAAGCTGGGTCCCCCACAATCCTGCCTGACCTCCCCCCCTCCCTGTAGTCCATATTAGGTGTTTCCATTTCATCAAACATAAAACCAAGTGTTAGCCTGTCACCTTCTACACAGGGGACTTTGACCTCATCAGGGCTCGCAAGGCAAGCAGGATTAGGCCTGGTCAGCATTTGAACTAAAAGCACATAAGATGAAGGACAAAGGTGGTATCCAAGTGGCACAGCTGACTCAGCAGAATATGCACAGTCTCTGGGTCAAGAGAATCCCCAGCTGTTCAAACCGATGCTGAACTGGGCACAGAGCTTCATCCATTCCCTCCAGGGTGTCTCTCCCCTCTCTGGGTTCCTCATGTTCATAACCCACATCCTCAGCCCTGAGCCATATTTCCCAGCCCTGCTCCCGCACGTCTCATCACTTGCTGGACACTGCCGTTTGGCCGCCACCTCTCCAGGGTCACCTTGAAGTATGTAACAAACTGACCTCTCCCTCCCCTGAAACTGTCTTCCCAGGGTTCTCCATTTCAGTGCGGTCATTCCCCACCTAGCCAGGCTGCAGACCCAGAAGCTGTCTCTCTCCCCCCTCCCCCAGTCAGCCTTGAGCCCAGTTGAGTCTGCATTCCTAACTCTCCCATGTTGGTCTTTGTCACTGTCCCTTCCCTCCTCTAGGGCCTTATCAGCTCATACGTCGACTGCTGCAATTGATCTCAGGATTCATTCTAAAGATGATCATAAGCATTGGGCACGGATGTACCAACCAGGCACTGTGCTACATGCCGTATGCTCATTATCTCATTTTAATCCTGGCAACAGACCTGCCGCATTGGTACTGTTCCTATCAAGCCCATTTTACAGAGGAGAAAAGTGAGGCACTAAGAGGTTCTGTAGCCCGCCCAAGTTCACACACTCAGTAACTGAGTAACTGGCATCACCAGGGTCAATATTCATTTCTGCCTCCTCCAGCCCAGCCTATGGGCTTCTGAATTTTCTTAAGATCTGCCCGTGTCGTGTCCTTTATCGCCCTGAGAGAATAAAGGCTGAGCCCCTTGGCCCGGCAGGCTGCCCTTACCAACTTTACCACCCTCATTGCACTGAGGCCCCCTCTATCAGGAGTTGCACAGTCAGATGCTGGCAGGAACTTGGAAGTAATGGAAAAAAGAGAAAGTAGGGAAACACCCGGATAATATAACACTCACCTCCAAAAGAATAAGCTTGCAAATGCACTCTGAGCCATCCTGGCTTTCAGAAGCATTCTGGAGAGCTAACTGCACTGTGCTTACAAAATGTGATCAGCATCTAAATACGAATCGCAGCATGGAACAAAGTGGCCAGGGGAGGCTGCAGTGAGTTCCCCTTCTCCAAATGGTAGATGCCATTTAGAAATGTGGGCCCGTTTTTCAAGGGAGCCTAAAATCCAGATTTTCTCCTGTGAGATCCCCCAATCTTTCAACGTTGCCAAATACAAGTTGTCAGATTTTGCCTGAGCTAAACAAAACAGGACTTTTTTTTAACCTCTGCCTGTCCCAGCCTCCAGTTCAATCAAAATGATCTCCTTAGCCCCTCTCCTCCATCCCCCTGCAGAATAAGTGTATTTCACATTCCTGTCACCTCTGCCTGGAGCCTCCACCTCCATCTCACCTGAGATGTGCCTCGTGGTGGCTGGCTCTTAGCAAGTTGTTGTTTAGCTAATTCATGTCTAACTCTTTTGTGACCCTATGGGCTGTAGCCCACCAGGTTCTTCTGTCCTTGGGATGTTCCAGGCAAGAATACTAGAGTGGGTTGCCATTTCCTACTCCGGGTGATAGTCCCCACCCAGGGATCAAACCTGCATCTCCTGCATTGGCAGGAGGATTCTTTACTGCTGAGTCACCTGGGAAGCGCTCTTTTGACTTACAACAGCACAGATCTGTTGATCTCATTTGATAAATGAGTTCACTTTTCCTACCCCTCAAACAGCAGTCCTATTGTGATGGAGCAAGACATCTATCTTGTGTTTTGCCTCTGTATAACCACAAATGAGGTTGTTCCAAACCACTTTGGAGGGCATTTGGGGGTAGGAGGATCCAAGTTAACTAAAAGTGTGCTCTGTCAATAACTATAGATGCTGTCTTCACTGTCACTACCCTCACCCCCAAGGGCATATTTTGTTCCAGAAGCTTGGTGGTTGAACAGCCCCTTTTAGGTGCTTCCCTGGTGGTTCAAATAGTAAAAAAAAAAAAAAAAAAATCTGCCTGTGATAAGGGAGACCCAGGTTCAATCCCTGGGCTGGCAAGATCTCCTGGAGAAGGAAATGGCTACCCACTCCAGCATTCTTAGGGCTTCCCTGGTGGCTCAGATGGTAGAGAATCTGCCTGCCAATGTAGGAGACCTGGGTTCAATTGCTGGGTGGGGAAGATCCCCTGGAGAAGAAAATGGCAACCCACTCCAGTGTTCTTGCCTGGAGAATCCCATGGACAGAGGAACCTGATGGGCTACCATCCACAAGATCGCAAAGAGTTAGACACAACCAAGCAACTAACACTTTCATTTTCACTTTTCAACCCCTTTTAAATAATACACTTAGCCTGTGTGTACACTCTGGTCCAGCTGGTTTCATTTCCATGGCATTTCTCCACGTGCCCTACCTCCTACCATCTCTCCACCATTGCTGCACACCTCCACCCTTCCCTCCTGAAACCTTCTCTCACCTTCTCAAGAGGAAAGAGGTTCCCGGTTCTGAACGCCCATAGCTCCCTCTCTATAGCTTGCAGGCCCATGTCACGTGCTTCCTTGTGTCATAATCTTCTGTGTTCATGATTCCTTCCAGACAGCTCCTTGCCTTTGGGACATGTGTCTTACACATCTGTTTGTCCCCGCAGCACATAACCTCATATTGCAGGCACCTGATACTTGTTTTAAAATGAATAAAGTTCAGGGCTGGCTTCTGAGTTCCCACTGCCTTGTGAGTACAGAATTGAACCTTAGCTGCCTCTGGGTGAGCCCCAAGCCTGTGTGCTCATCCCTGCCCTGTGCTAAAGGTAAGAACAGCCTGCCTTTTCCTGCCTGCTTGACCAAGGTAAACCTCAGCTTTGTCCCCTGCCTCAAACTGCCTGCAATCCTTGCTCTGATAACGCACTATCTCCTACCCCCAGCCTTAGCTCTCCTGTTCTGTGTATCTCAGCTCCAACACCTGTTACCATTTCAAGATAAGTAAATATGCTAAAAGGACAGAGAAAAACAGTCTTGATGGACACCCCCTCTTCACAACAGCCTGCCACCACTTTGTGCTTGATGAATCAGCATCATAGTGTTTGTACTTGCATGTTGATTTCAGTAAACGTGATATGAAGGAACAGATCTAGATCTGGCATACGGTGGGGACAAAATATATCTGGAGGAGGTAACCACAGGGAAGTCTTCCCCCAGAAAAAAGAAATGACAATAATGCGATAATAACTACAATTTATTCATCATGTAATGTGGACCAGGCCGTGTATCATCCCATTCCATCCTCTTCATTCACCCTACTAAGTAAGTATAGTTAGTATCCCTAGTTTCTAGGTGAGGAAATGAGGCATGAGGCACAGAGAGGCTGTTACCTGCCCAGCATTCACTTAGCTACCAAGTGGCTTGGGGGCTAGGAAATCAGGTCTGTCCTTCAGGCCCATGCTTTATCCACCAGGGCTCCAGGGGCTTGTTCCTGCTGCTGCTGCTAAGTCACTTCAGTTGTGTCTGACTCCGTGCAACCCCATAGACGGCAGCCCACTAGGCTCCACTTCCCTGGGATTCTCCAAGCAAGAACACTGTAATGGGTTGCCATTGCCTTCTCTGGGGCTTGTTCCTAGATGCTAGGTAATCAGTTAGGGTGTTTTTTTTTTGTTTTTTTTTTTTTTCAGTTCAGGATGACAGAGAATGAAACCTAATCTTGAGATTTGGGAACGCTGGGCCTCGGTTGAAAAAAAAAAAGTAGCACGCAAGCTCAGAAATAGGCACAAGAGTGGCTTTGGCCAAGGAATGGTTAACTCAGTTGGAAGGTGAAAAAAAATCTTTAGAAAACCAGGCTGTTGGGCACCCTGGCTTTCTTTGGTCGCTGGCAGCCTGACAACGGAAAGCTTGAAGCCTGCAGATGGAAATGAGGAGCAGAGAACATTCAGCAGCCGTGGACCTTTGGCCGCTTCAGACTGGCCATGCCACTCGGACAGACTGGGAAGAAAGCCCCAGCAGCTCGCAGAGCCCATGGCAGAGCAGGTGCAAAGCCCCAGCATGAGAAAGTGTAAGCTGTTCTCACCAGGCCTGCCAGGAAGCACTACGTGAGTTTCAGGTGCTCTGCCTAGGTCAGCATTTCTTGGTTATCATGGCATCTGGTCTCAGGAGGACTAGAGTTCTGTTTCCCCAGCACAGCCAACGCGCCCGCTGCTCCAGAAATACAAGCACTGCTGGGTTCTCAGCTCTCGGGGTCATGGGAGAGGATGGGGATGTTACCTTGAGTTCCCTGCATCTTTAACTCCTGGCCATCATTTTGCTTTGGGGGCCGGGCCCTTTGGGAACTGACAGCTTCTGCCTCAGTCAGTAGCATTGTCTTGGCATTCTGAGTGGAAAAAAAAGGACATTTTTTGGATCCAGGTAGAGGTCTGGACATCCCTCAGGCCAGGTGGCTTTGTTTGAGTATCATCATTATGGTGTAAGGAAAGAAGTCTCCCGTTTGTTTTTTCCAAAGGTGTAGAGTGCCCTAAATACTTTAGGGATGGCAGTTGTTGATCACGGAAACCAGACTATTCCCTAGAGGGCAGGCACGGGGCGGGGCAGAGGGGTAGGGGGTGGGCTCGGGGCCGCAGGGAGGAGCCTTCCTAATTCACTCTTTGTAAAATCGCTCTGCCCTTTCCTCCTGACTTGCACTATTTTATTCCTTCCAAGAGATAAAGTCTGGGAATCAAAATGGCCAGCCTCTGCTAAGCAGACTTCTTTGAGTTCCAGCTGGACAATAACAGCAGCTAAAACGGGAGCTCCCCTCCCCCCTGCCTCCAGGGTTCGGGTGAAGAGAGACAGGGGAAGGGAGGGGAATCCCAGGAAAGGCCCACAGCTGTGAGCACTCATCTGTAGGCCCTGCTGTCAGGGGGAGATGCACACTGGGGTTTGTGAGTCCCTCTGCTGGCATCAAGCCAGCTTTAGAAATGCAGCACCAGTTTTTACCTCCTTCCCCTCACATAGATGTTATTCATTTGTTTTGGAGATTTGTTTGTCTCTTTTTTGTCGTTTGTTTTTGGCCATGCCATGTGGTATATGGGATCTTAGTTCCCCAACCAGGGATTGAAACCGTGCCTCCTGTACTGGGAGCTTGGAGTCTTAACTATTGGAATACCAGGGAAGTCCCTGTTCATTTGTTAGGGGAGGTGACTGTTTGTTTTTTAATAATTTATTTCCTTGTTTTTGGCTGTGCAGGGTCTTCATTGTTGCACGGGCTTTTTTTCTTCAGTTGCAACTCACAGGCTCTAGAGCACAGACTCAGCTGGAGGCACACAGGCTTAGTTGCCCCGAGGCATGTGGGATCCTCCTGGATCAAACCTGTCTCCTGCATTGGTAGACAGATTCTTTACCACTGAGCTACCAGGGAAGTGCCCCTGCTCATTTGCTTTTGATAGCTGTGTTTATCTTAAAGCTTTCATTGGCAGACTAACTCTGTGGTCCAGAGTGTGGGCTTTAGATGCCAGCCCTGCCCCTTACTCTGTGTGAACTTGGGTAAACCACGTTGCCTCTCTGAACCTCATCTTTCCTCCTCTGTAAAACACAGGGAGAAGCCTAGTGCCTGGTTCATATTCCTGTGGAGAGACTGAACGGGGTTAATACAGACACAGAGCCAGGCATATGATAAATACTCAATAAAGCTAAGGTACTATTTTTATTCGTGAAGCATCTCTTCAGAATCTACTCAGGCATTGAAGGCCTGATTAGAGCTACAAAAGCCAGGCCAGGTGTGTTTTCTATGATCACTATAAACACACAAATGAGCTAGCAGGCAAGACCTCAAAGGATCTTCCATCTCTATAGATAATGGTGAGAAGGGATGGTAATGGAGTGAAGCATTCATTTGTTGGGTTAATTTAACAGGTGTTACCCAGAGGCCACTGGGTGCAGCTACTGCATATGTCTGTGTATTCCCAGCCTGCTGAAAACTGGCATGTGCCAAATCTTTTCCTGCAAGCTTCCTATGCAGTCTCACTCCCTGTCAAGATGACACTAGGGACACCCCCCTGATGGTCCAGTGGTTAGGACTTGGTGCTTTCATTGCCAAGGGCCCAGGTTCAATCCCTGGTCAGGAAATTAAGATTCCGCAAGCTGTGGGGTGTGGCCAAAAAATAAAAACAAAATTTTAGAAGGTAACACTAAAAGTTGGCTCTGCCCTGCACACACTCCCACAGCCACCCTCGGCTGCTCCTGTGCCTGCATCTCAATTGCTTTCTTGAGTCTGGTCCAGCTGCACTTTTGATTTCCCCACCTCTACCCCTAGCTGGTATGTGGAAACTATTTCTCTTTTCTTCCCAAGCAAAATGCTAGCCTGCTGTCCATTTCCTCACTGCCTCCATGTCATTGCAGGCTTTCCGAATAGGTCATTATGGGGGTGGCTTGTAGGCCTGCCAAGCTGGGAGCAGCTGCCTATACCCGCTTGCATGGACATCCCCCCTGCCCAAGGAGCCAGGGTGTTTCTCAGCTGTATGAGGACAATTTGGGGGGACCTAGCTCTGCCAAGAGAAACTTGAGCCATGTGGCTCACAAGACATAAAGGCCCTTTTACTTTAATACCACTGGGTTTTTTTGGCTTGTTTGACTCCTCAGGATTTGCCAACAGACAGAAGCCTCTTAGCCCAACTGCCTTCCACGAATATACATTCTCAGAGGGCTTGGAAACTGGATGGTGTGGTCTTCAGGTTGTGCCCTATATTACTGCAGAAGTTAGAAGTTGTTTCCAAATAACAAGTGAAAGGTTATGAGCTCCTGTTGGCTCCAACTAGCAGACTCTTCTTCTTTTTTGTGTGTATTCTTTCTTTGGTCTCTCCTTTTAAATACTCTTTTTTTAAATGAAGACTTTGGGTTTTTTAGAGAAGTTTTAGGTTTACAGCAAAATGGAGAGGAAGATACAGAGATTTTCTATAGACCCGCGGCTTCCACACATGCACAGCCTTGCCCAGTATCAACATCCCCCATCAGAGTGGTACACTTGTTACCCCTGATGAACCTACCGTGACACAACATAATCACCCAAAGTCCAAAGTTTGCCTTAGGGTTCACTGTCAGTGTTGTCCATTCTATGGATTTATGCAAATGTATAATGACGTCTTAAGTATCCTCTGTCTCTCCATGGCTTGATAACTCATACCTTTCTCAGTTTAATAATATTTCATTGTCTGATACTGGTTCATTTATCCATTCACACACTGAAGGACATCTTGTTGCACCTAAGCTTTGGAAATGAAGAATAGAGCTGCTTTAAACAACTATGTGCAGGTTTTTGTGAGGGCATAAATTTTTAACCTCCTTTAGGTAAATACCAGTATCTAATCAGCACAATCGCTGGCTCCTATGGCATGAGTATATTTAGTTTTGTAAGAAACCCCCGACCTGTCTTCCAGAGTGACTGTGCCATTGTGCATGCCCACCAGTAATGAATGAGAGTTCCTGTTGTCCCGCATCCTCACCAGTAACTGTTGCCTTCAGTGTTCTGGATTGTGGCCATTCGAGCTGATGTGTAGTGGTCATTTGGTTGTTTCTTGTTGTTGAGTTTTAAGAGTTCTCTCTATGGTCCCTTATCAGATATGACTTTTGCCAATATTTTCTCCTAGCCTGTGGTTTGTCTTCTTATTGTCTTGATTAATGCTCTTTTACAATTAACATTCTACCTTTTGCCTAGGAAACATTCACATTTGAAACAAAATCCAAGAAGTACAAATAATGTCCATTAAAAAGTTAGTCTTCCCCAACCTTTGCCCCTTGACCCCTCCAGTTCTCTGCAGAGAAAACTCTATTGTTTCCAGTTTTTTACCTAGTCATTCCAAAGATGGTCTATCTAAAGATATACATAAATATGCATATTTATATTCTTTTTGTTTTTAGAAAATCAGCAGCATACAGATAGCTCTTCTACACTTTTTTTCCACCTAAAATGTATCTTGGAGATGGCACCTTATCAGTCCAGATTTAACTGCCACATACTTTTTAAATGGTGACATAGTGTTCCATAGTATGATATACTATCTCTTTGATAGACATTCAGATTATTTCCAGTTTGCTGCTTTTATCAACAATGCCGCAACAAAAATCCTTGTAACATACACCATTTCCCACATGGGCAAATGTATCTATAGGCTAAATTCCTAAAAATTAGGATTGCTCTAATCAAGGGAATATGAGTTTACATCCTCACAAGTATTATTTAATTATTTCAGTACTCATGGAAAGAATAAAAAACCTAAAACGTTGCCTCTGGTAGAAGACCTCTGGGGAGTTTATCACAGAAACAATCAAGCACATTGCTTTGAAGTGTTTACCTATCATTTCCATAGACTGCAAATCCGATCCTTCTTTCCTTCAATATGTATTAAGCACATTCTGGGTGCTGAGCATATTGGTAGTCTTTGGGAACAAAACCATAAACAAGATAGACATAGTCACTGGCCTCATGGTATTTAGTCTGTGAGGTGTGGGGGGTGGGGAGACATGAAATAATTATACACTGAAAGTGAAAATGTTAGTTGTTCAGTGATGTCTAACTCTTGGCAACCCCATGAACTGTAGCCCTCCAGGCTCCTCTGTCTGTTGGATTTTCCAGGCAAGAATACTGGAATGGGTTGCCATTTCCTTCTCCAAGGGCTCTTCCTAACTCAGGGATTGGACTCAGGTCTCCCACATTGCAGGCACATTCTTTACCGTCTGAGCCACCAGGGAAGCACTATACACTAGATCATTATAAACTGTATCACATGCCATGAAAGAGAAGTACGGGGTGACCAAAAGTGTTTACCGGGCTCCTGACTTAGGCTGGAGATCTGGGCAGACTTCCCTGCAGAAGTAATGTTTAGTCTCATCGGTGAGAAAGACTTAGCTAGGCAAGGGAAGCACAGATTTGAAGTCCTAGGGGCAGGAAGGAGTGTGGAGTAGGACCAGCAGCGTGGACTAGAGGAGCAAGAGAGAGCCTTCAAGGTCATTTAGTTTCAGCCTCCTTAACCAGACATGTAAGGAAGGTTCAAGGAATTCAAGGGCTTGGTCAAGGTGAGGTAGATGGTGGCAGAGCCAGATCTAGGACTCAGCTTTCTCAAGTGGGGTCTGCTGTAGAACACTGCATGTCCATTCTGGCAGATCCGAACTTGACACCACAGGATAGTCGCCTGGGTTTGTATGGAGGGAGGATTTAAGTTCAGGGCCCTGTGGTTAGTAAGCTGATATGCTTTGTGTCTCTTTACTAGTAAGATACAGCTTGGGCAAATGGTAGTCTAGCATTCTAGGCTCCTGGGTTGGTTTAGTCTTCAGTATACTTGTCTCTTCTCCAAGCTTTGGGAGGTTTTGGGGTTTTTTTGTTGTTGTTGCTGTTGTTGTTTGGGTATTTGGGGGAGTTTTTTAGGTTTTGGGGGTTTTCTGTTTTGGCCATGCTGCACAACTTGTGGTATCTTAGTTCCCCAACCAGGGACTGAACCTGAGCTCTTGGCAGTGAAAGCACAGACTCCTAACCACTGGACTGCCAGGGAATTCCCTCTTCTCCAAGCTGAAATACTCTATAGTAATGATAATGGTGGTTACTATTTGTCAAATGCTGTTCTAAGCACTTTACATGTATTTCATTTAATCTTGACAACAATCCGATAAGATAGGCATTATTATTATTATCCCATTTTACAGATGAGGAAATTGAGGCTCAGGTGGGTCAAGGCATTTGCTCAAAGTCCCAGGGTTAGTGAGTGGCAAACTGAGGTCTCAATCTAAACAGTCTGGCCTCAGTGCCCATGTGTTCTCACTGCCCAGGCACTCTCAATGTCAGCAGCTGGGGGCTGGGCTCAGGTCTTAGCCTTAGCTGCTGTGTGCTATGAAGGGCCCATGCCAGTGAAACTCAACCTGTCTCCCTATCAGACTCATGTGGGGAGCTTGCCAAAAATGCTGACATCCAGACCTCACCCCAAGTCAGTTAAATCACAGTCTCCAGGGGTGATTCCAATCATTGATGGCTTTGAAAAGCTTCCATGTTTAGTCTAATATGTAGCTAAAGGTTGAGAAGCATGGCTATATAGCCATACCATTCTTTCTTTCTTTGGGGATATCTTAATCTGAGCTGCTGTAACAGAAATACTATAGATTAGGTGACTTGACAAGCACTTAGGTCTCACGGTTCTAGAGACTGGGAAGTCCAAGATCAAGGTGCCAGCAGGTTTGGTATCTGGTGAGAAGCCACTCCCTGGTTTGCAAATAGCCACTTTCTTGCTGTCTTCTCCCATGGTGGAGTGAGAGACATTGTTTCTCTTGTGTGTCTCCTTATAAGAGCACTAATCCCATTGATGAGGGCTCCACTCTCATAACCTAATCTCACCTGCCACCTCCAAATACCATCACAGTAGGGATGAGGGGTCCAACATATGAACTTTGGGGACACACAGACATTCAGTCCAGGGGGCAACCAGCAATATGATTTTGCCTTGCAATCTGGGTGTCTATTTTTTTTTTAATAAAATAAAGTTTCTATTTTGTATTGGAGTACAGCTGATTAATGATATTGTGATAGTTTCAGGTGCACAGCAAAGGGACTCAGCCATACATGTACATGTATCTATTCTCTCCCAGACTCCTCTCCCATCAAGGCTGTCACATAATATTGAACAGAGTTCCATATACTGTACAATAGGACCTTGTTGGTTATCCATTTTCTGGGTATCTGTTTAGTGTGATCCTTGTAGAGGCATTTATTCATACCACACCATGAGCAAACTCATGACTTTGAGCAAACTCCAGGAGATAGTGAAGCCTGGCAACACTGCAGTCCATGGGGTCACAAAGAGCTGGACATGACTCAACACCACCACCATGAGCTCCAGTCCTAGCATAAAGAATTCATTCAGTGTGTGCTGTGGCACCCACATTCGAGGTTGATATGTGGTAACAGGTTTGCAGAGGGCTGAGGTAGTACTCTAACTGGAAATAGTGTAGCTTAGTGGGGTAGAGCTTCAATCTGACCCAGATTCAAGTTCATGCTTTTTTCAAGCAGTCTGTGATTTTAAAAATTTCTCTTTTCTCAGGCTCTATTTTGCCATCCATAAAACTGGGCTAGTAAGATAATACTGCCTATTTCATGAGGCTTCTGTGAGGATTAAATGAACTAGTCCATGTCAAGTACTCAGTGCAATGCCTGACACCTATAACTCTGTAAATGTTGGCCATTATTTTATTTCCTGGCCATACATGTGACTTATTTGAGCCTGGTCACAGGAAAACAGTTGTACTGGGGAAAGCTACTAGCAACACTGATATTGAGGGGAATTTTGTTTGACAGTTGACGAGTGCCTGGTATGTGCAATGAAAGTTATTAAACCCTGAAGAGCTGGGACAGTGAGGACTGCCTAGTGTCTGCTCCCATGAGCTTGCTGGCTGCCAGCCCAGAGACTGCACCCAGATAACTTATACCAGATAGCCTGGCCCATGGCAGAGGTCTAACCAGTACCTCAGGGAGCACAAAACAGGAAAAGAAAAGATTGGACATGTTTCAGTTCAAGTCCAACGGTGGACTGCAGGCAGAATTCCGTTTCTCAGGGCACCTCAGTCAGTCTTTTTCCCTCTAAAGGCCTTCCAGTAATTAGATGAGGCCTACCCACAAACGAAGATCAAGGCATCTGGTCCCATCACTTCATGGGAAATAGATGGGGAAACAGTGGAAACAGTGTCAGACTTTATTTTTTGAGGCTCCAAAATCACTGCAGATGGTTATTGTGGCCATGAAATTAAAAGACGCTTACTCCTTGGAAGAAAAGTTATGACCAACCTAGAGAGCATATTGAAAAGCAAAGACATTACTTTGCCAACAAAGGTCCATCTAGTCAAGGCTATGGTTTTTCCAGTAGTCATGTATGGATGTGAGAGTTGGACTGTGAAGAAAGCTGAGCGCCGAAGAATTGATGCTTTTGAACTGTGGTGTTGGAGAAGACTCTTGAGAGTCCCATGGACTACAAGGAGATCCAACCAGTCCATTCTGAAGATCAGTCGTGGGTGTTCTTTGGAAGGAATGATGCTAAGGCTGAAATTTCAGTACTTTGGCCACCTCATGCAAAGAGTTAACTCGTTGGAAAAGACTCTGATGCTGGGAGGGACTGGGGGCAGGAGGAAAAGGGGATGACAGAAGATGAAGTGGCTGGATGGCATCACTGACTCGATGGGCGTGAGTCTGAGTGATCTCCGGGAGATGGTGATGGACAGGGAGGCCTGGCGTGCTGAGATTCATGGGGTCGCAAAGAGTTGGACACAACTGAGCGACTGAACTGAACTGAACTGAACTGAACTACACACATTAAGAAGGGTAATTTGCTTTACTCAAAAGCCTAGTGATTTTTTTTTAATTGAAGTATAGTTGGTTTATAATGTTGTGTTAGTTTCAGGTGTACAGCAAAGTGATTCAGTTATATATATATATATATATATATATACATATACATATATATATATACACACACATATATATTTCTTTTTCAGATTCCTTTTTATTATAGGTTATTACAAATTATTCAGTATAGTTCTCTGTGCTATGCAGTAGGTCTTTGTTGTTTATTTTATATACAGTAGTGTGTATATATTAATCCCAAACTCCTAATTTATCAAATTAACAAAGTCTAGTGACTTAAATGTTAATCACATCTACAAAATACCTTTACAGTAATATCCCAACTGGTATTTAACCAAATCCCTGTGTACTGACCATGGCCTAACCAAGCTGACACATGAAACTAACCCATCATGGGGTGATATTGGGAAATGATGCTGGGAAGACAGGTGGGGGCCAAATTGTAGAGAGTTTTGAGTTCTATTAAGTTTTCTTTGGAAAACACTCCTTCTGGAAGTCTTCCTTTGGAAAATTGGGGATTGGTAAAGGTTTCAAAGCAAAGCAATGACAGTATCTGATGAGTTTTGAGTGGTGTATACGAGGGGTGAAGAGAACTTAAGGGTAACTCCAATTTGGGGCCTGAGCAAAGAGGTCAAAATACATATACAGTCTGTGGTTTTTATTAGACTTTTAAGTGGAGAGATGTCAAGTAGATAGTTGGTTACATGATCCTCTGGCTCAAAGGAGGGGGGGGGCCAGTGGAGAAGAGGAAGAAGGCCAGTGCAGTTGAAGTGTAGTGGCACAAGATGAAACTGAAAATATGTACTGGGGCAGGTCATGCAGGGCCTCAGCCTTCACGTCATGTGATCACCCAGCTCCTACCAGTTCAAGAGAGCTGATTATTAAATTGCAGCAAATTTGGGTGCTGGTTGACCTCACAGTTGGTAGCCTGCAATCTGCCATGGTAGGAGTATTTACAACACTGAAATGAAGAAATGCTACAACTCAGGGCTTCTTCCACCCACAGAACCAGTTGTTAAATATTTACTACAATATTACCACTACAGCTTACAGACAACAGTGAAAATTTTATATTTATTCTCAGTGGCTTTAATAAAGTCATTAAAATATTTTAAGCCGGTGAGTAAAAAGATTTGATTTTTTTTTTTAATCACTCTGGCTGCTCTATAGAGACAGAAGGCAAGAAGTCTCAAACTTTTTCTGTGCCAAAGAGACTAGTAAGGATGCTGCTACAATGGTCCATGTGAACACTAAAGGTGGAGTGAAGGAAAGAAATCTGAAAGATTGTTAGGGTCCCAAGATTGACCATAGATGGCCCCTGATTCATCACAAATTGACTATAACTGAACCTGTTATATAATTCATGTAACTTGGTTAGTGTTTTTTGTTTTAGTGGTGGCAGGGGACCCAAGCGGAGAAGGCAATGGCACCCCACTCCAGAACTCTTGCCTGGAAAATCCCATGGACAGAGGAGCCTGGAAGGCTGTAGTCCATGGGGTCGCTAAGAGTCGGACACAACTGAGCGACTTCACTTTCACTTTTCACTTTCATGCATTGGAGAAGGAAATGGCAGCCCACTCCAGTATTCTTGCCTGGAGAATCCCAGGGATGGGGGAGCCTGGTAGGCTGCTGTCTATGGGGTCACACGGAGTCGGACACAACTGAAGCAACTTAGCAGCAACACCAGGGGACCCCAGGTTGCAAAATTATTACCTCGACTCATAACTGGGGGCTTTTTGCTATTTTACTGGAAACCAGCAGAAGATAAATCAATAATATTATCTCATAACAGAATAAGACAGTTAATTTCCTGCATGAGCACAGTCTCCTCTTTTTAATATTCCAATCTTCCAGTAGCAGGAGACGCTTCAAACCTTGCATTAGGCTGATTGTTTTTAAGGGAAAGGAGGCTTAATATCTCTTTGACAGCAGTTCTTTCTCAATGAGATAGGAGGGAAAAGAGGACATGTCGGAACAGTGCTAAGATGAACACTTTAAAGACATTTGCCAAAGCCCCTGACCATTTTTGGCTCCTGTAACTAGGCTGGGGACTCAGCTTGTTCATTTCACATTCCTTTTCTCATACTCTGTCTATGCTTGGTTGTCATTATAGCTCAAGGGGAAGGCCTAACCCCAAAGTTCACTCTTTGCCTTGAAGGAGAACAGAAATCCCCTTCCTAGAGAGCTGAAATTCTAGTTGGGGGTAGGAGCAACCAATAAAGAAAATAAGTAATTATACCAGCTATGAAAGAGCAAGGAAAGGAGATAGGCCTGGCCACAGTCAGTTCAGCAGGGTAATGGAGACAGATGCTAAACTGAGTGGGTCGAGTGGGGAGGTGGGAAGAGAGGAAATGGAGTCAGCCAGAGTAGACAGCTATTTCAAGAAGTGCAGATGGAAAGGGAGAGACATGTCCATCCACAGCTAGATGGACAAGCAAATTATGATACATCCGCACAATGGAATGCGACTCAGCAGTAAAAAACCAAAAAAACTATTGATGAACACAACATGGATGACTCTCAAAGGCATCATGCTGAGTGAAAGAAGCCCATCTCAAAACAGTTACAAGCTCTATGTTTCCATTTATATGACAGTCTCAGGGAGCAAAACTATAGGAACAGAACAGATCAGGGGTAGCCCTGGGTTAGGGTGGGGGTGACTGTGATTATAAAGGAGCAGGAAAATCCTGGGGCTAATGGAGCAGTTCTGTATCCTGATTACAGGGCTGGCCACACAGATCTACACATGTGCCTGCATGTATGCTCAGTGCTCAGTCGTGGCTGACTCTTGCAACCCCATGGACTGTAGCCTGCCAGGCTCCTCTCTCCGTGGAATCTCCCAGGCAAGAATACTGGAGTGGGTTGCCATTTCCTCCTCCAGGGGATCTGACTCAGGGATTGAACACTGACACGCGGATTCTTTATCACTGAGCCACCAGGGAAGCCCATCTATACACGTGTCTATACTCATGTAACTAACTACACCCAAACAAGGTAATTTTACTGTATGTTACTTGGGGAGCACGAGATTGGGCAGAGTCTAAAAAACAGATTGGAGGAAGGAGTCGTTTTTTTCATATGGGAGGGACTTGGGTTTATTCATTTACTAAGGGAGGAAATCAGGTCTCTTGGGAAAGGTGGCCAAGAGGAATTCAAAGGTGTGAGATCCAGGGTACCAGTGGGAAGGAAAGATGATCTATTTTACCCACAAACTGTGCAGCACAACGCAAACTCCGTCCGGGACAGAGGACACAGTGTGGTGTGCAGGGCATTGTGTTTGGTGAGGTTGGGAAGAGCCACTGGGAGGAATGGGAAAAGATGCTTCCAGAGCTCGCCCTGCAGTATGATGGTCCAGCAGAGGCTAGAGACCTCAAAGCTTCAGTGGCGCTGACCTGTCCCTTTGTGGATTTGTGTTCAGCAGCTTGGTGCAGAGAAGAGCTTGGTGGGGAGGGGGGATGGAGATCAGCTGAAGGACGAAGGGCAAGGATTTTAAGATGAGGAACAAAAAGAAGGGCTAGGAGGACAAGAAAAGGAGGACCATGAAGCCAACAGGGAACTAATGGCATGGGAGACAAGGAGGAGGGCATGTGACTAGATCAGTTAGTGATCTGAATGATTATGGTTAATAGGCATCAGGGAGCGGGGGAGCTGGATGGATGAGGACACTGATCCAAGCAGTTCTGAAGTGGAGACAGAGGACTCATATGTCAGGTTAGGGGTTTGACTGATATTTAGAATACTTTCTACAGAATAGTCATAGCAGGACTTCCCCAGTGGTTCAGATGGTAAAGAATCTGCCTGCAGTGCATGAGACACACGTTCAATCCCTGGGTTGGGAAGATCCCCTGGAAAAGGAAATGGCAACCCACTCCAGTATTTTTGCCTGGAGAATTCCATGGACAGAGGAGCCCAGCGGGCTACAGTCCATAAGGTTGTAGAGAGACCGACACGACTGAGCAACTAACACTTTCACTTTCAGCTCAGATTTATTGATCCTTGCCATGTGCCTGACACCAGTACTTTGCATGCACATCTCATTCATTCTCACGGCAGATACTATTCCTGTTTTCTAAATAAGGAAACCAAGGCTCGAAAAGATTATATGAGTTACCGAGGGTCACATAACTAGTAAGTGGAGCAGCGATGGACTAGAACCCAACCTGTTTGACTCCAGGGATTATGCTTGTACTGGAGTTTCAGCTTTAGCATCATTCCTTCCAAAGAAATCCCAGGGCCGATCTCCTTCAGAATGGACTGGCTGGATCTCCTTGCAGTCCAAGGGACTCTCAAGAGTCTTCTCCAACACCACAGTTCAAAAACATCAATTCTTCAGCACTCAGCTTTTTTCACAGTCCAACTCTCACATCCATACATGATCACCAGAAAAACCATAGCCTTGACTAGACGGACCTTTGTTGGCAAAGTAATGTCTCTGCTTTTCAATATGCTATCTAGGTTGGTCATAACTTTTCTTCCAAGGAGTAAGTGTCTTTTAATTTCATGGCTGCAGTCACCATCTGCAGTGATTTTGGACCCCAAAAAACTAAAGTCTGACACTGTTTCCACTGTTTCCCCATCTATTTTCCATGAAGTGATGGGACCAGATGCCATGATTTTTGTTTTCTGAATGTTGAGCTTTAAGCCAACTTTTTCACTCTCCACTTTCACTTTCATCAAGAGGCTTTTTAGTTCCTCTTCACTCTCTGCCATAAGGGTCGTGTCATCTGCATATCTGAGGTTATTGATATTTCTCCCAGCAATCTTGATTCCAGCTTGTGCTTCTTCCAGCCCAGCATTTCTCATGATGTACTCTGCATATAAGTTAAATAAGCAGGGTGACAATATACAGCCTTGACGTACTCCTTTTCCTATTTGGAACCATTTTGTTGTTCCATGTCCAGTTCTAACTGTTGCTTCCTGACCTGCATACAGGTTTCTCAAGAGGCAGGTCAGGGGGTCTGGTATTCCCATCTCTTTCAGAATTTTCCATAGTTTATTGTGATCCACACAGTCAAAGGCTTTGGCATAGTCAATAAAACAAAAATAGACGTTTTTCTGGAGCTCTCTTGCTTTTTTGACAATCCAGCGGATGTTGGCAATTTGATCTCTGGTTCCTCTGCCTTTTCTAAAACCAGCTTGAACATGTGGAAGTTCACGGTTCAGATATTGCTGAAGCCTGGCTTGGAGAATTTTGAGCATTACTTTACTAGGATGTGAGATGAGTGCAATTGTGCGGTAGTTTGAGCATTGACACACTGGATGAGTGGTGTCAATTCTGCCTATAGATGGTATATTGAAAAGTTCTTTCATTTGATCATAAAAATTATTTTGTTAAAGGACAAAAAATTACTTTCAGAGATGGGGCATTTTGGTGATCAGCCAGAATGGTACTGGGAGTGGTGATGAAATCCATGGGGTAAGCAAAGGAGTGGGTGGTCAAAGGGGTGTCGAGGTGAGGATCACTGATGCCTATGTCTAGAAACAAGGTATGAGATGGGATGACTATAGATGCTAAAGTTCCCTATGATAGTGGTGAGTGTGGAAGAGGGGGAGCTACTAGGTGTCACAGGCCTCAGTGAGTGTAGAAGAGTGGCCAGGAGGCCAGTAACTGCAAATAGCAATGAGTGTGGTTTAGTGCCACCAGCCCCAGCTGAGAGCTTTTGACATGAGAGTGGCCAGGGTCTGAGAACAGAAAGCGGGAGCTAGAAGAATGCCCTTCCCTCTGCTGCCCATTCCAGGACATCTGTGAGTTGGGGAAATGAGCAGCCCTCACTTGAGGGCTTCACAGAGGAGGGATCATTTAAGACAAGGAAACAGAAGGCACTTTAAAAAGATTAAAGTCTCTGTTACAACCCATTTAATGTAAAACAGTATCCTTGGCAGCTTGCAGCTGTTTGTGAGTAGAGTATGTGTTAAATCCTTATAGCTAATAAAGAAGACAAATGAAAATGAAACAAAAAATAAAGATTAAAGGCCTGAGAGGTGTCTACCATGTCCAGAGGGTATAGATTGAGAGGCAGTGGTAAGTGTGAAGTGGAGTCTGTCCAGAATAGCTGCTTCCTTCCAAGAACCATAGCCCCAAACATGTGAATAGGGTGTCATGGCTTTCCTGCCCACTAATACTCATTCTAAGCCTACAGGAAAGATAGAGTCCTGTGGTGGCCATTCTTCATCATCATCTTGGCCAGGACATTGAATCTTGAGACCCTGGCTGCCTGACAAAACCCTTATTTCCCGGTGACTACATCACCTCATCCCATCTTCTCTTTCCTACCAGGCTCAGAGCCCCTACCTTCCCCATGGTGGAGGGGTGGATGTCCATTTCTCAGGAGCAGTGGACTGCTTCCGGCAGATAGTGAAAGCCCAAGGCGTCCTGGGGCTCTGGAATGGATTGGCAGCCAACCTACTGAAGGTGAGAGGAGTGGTCAGTCTCCCGCTTGTCCGCCTCTGCCACTGCCACCCTGTTCTACACCTTTGCCACTCCTTCTGCAGTTCGCCTACAAACACCTCCTCTAGCACAGAGCCTGTGAGTGCAGGCTGGCTGTCGGCCCTGAAGAGTGGGGACCCTGTGCAGTGTTGGGACATCTGATACCCCATCCCAGAGGAGCTAAGCATTTAGTGTCAAGGTTCCCAAAAAGGAGGTTCATAGACTCCTAAAAGGACTGTAACCCCTCATCCTAAAATTGTATGAAAAAATGTGTCCATATGGGCGTATGTGCATCTCTCTGGGGAAAGGATCCATAACTTTTACCATATTCCCAAAGAACTCCATGACTTTAAAAAAAAAAAAAAGGTTAAGAACTGTGGACTAACCTTGC
>SJYA01003500.1:56134-81332 GCA_006410615.1 Neotragus moschatus
ATGGACAGTCACAGCTGATGAGCTTTCTCTAAAAAGCACTCTGGACCCACCTTTCCTATCTTGTGCTTATTAATGAAGAAATACTAGCTGAATTTTACACTTGAATCTCATCTCATTTCATGATGAAATTCATTCCTCCATGAGTTTCATCTCATTTAAACAAAAGTGTTGTGAAAGTGAAGTCGCTCAGTCGTGTCCGACTCTGCGACCCCACAGACTGTAGCCTACCAGGCTCCTCTGTCCATGGGATATTCCAGGCAATAGTACTGGAGTGGATTGCCATTTCCTTCGGGATTTTCCTGACCCAGGGATCAAACCTAGGTGGATTCTTTATTGTCAGCCACCAGGAAAGCCCATAAGGTGGTAACAGTCACCAATTTTTGTCCAATTGCCTTCCCTCCATCTTCACCTGTCTCAAGTCAATCTAATCCTGTTCAAAGCAGAGGATTAGAACTGGCATAGTTAGGCAGTGCTGAGATGGCAGTACTGTTAAAGATTATGGAGAGAGCTGCCAAGAACTCAAATCTCACTTTACAAAAAGGAAACCGCATCTACGTTTTGGCTGGCATTTTAATCAGCCCAGTTAATGGAGGATGCGTGTTTCTTTTGGAAAAGTCCTTCCTTGGGATCCACATGAGAATGTGTTTGCAATTTCTGCAGCTCTTGTAGCCTCAGAAATCCAGGGATTTTACCTAGAATATGAGGTTTGTAGGAAGCACCATGGCTGGCAAACCACAACATTCAAAGTAGAAAATGATAGATAATCCACTTGCACAGGTGACAGTTCTGAGGAATGCGACATACACTAGTGTGTTTATCTGCCACTCATAGATGGGGTCTGCATGGCAGGCGTTACTGCCCACAGGATCCTAGTGTTTTTTGTTATCTGCCACCTGGCCAACCACCTGAGTCAACACAATGTACGCATATCAAGTTATATACCTTAAATATACACAATGTTTTTATATAGTGGATTTATCCCTTACCTTCAGTGATGCTGACAATAAAAAGTATCTTACTAAAGTTGCTAAAAAAAAACCCACAAAACTACTGGTATCAAGCCTGGATTCTGCCACAACTGTGCTGTTGGGGAAGTTAATTGCAAGCCTCAGTTTTCCTCATCTATAAAATGAGGATACTAACTGCCTGCCTTTGAGAGTTGTTTCAAGGATTAAAGGAGATTCCATTTTGCTCCCTTGGTCAGGAGGATTCCCTGGAGAAGGAAATGGGTATTCTTGCCTGGAGAATTCCATGGACAGAGGAGCCTGGCGGGCTACAGTCCAAGGGATCACAAAGAGTTGTACACAACTAAGCGAATACCACCACATCTACCATAGAACATACATAACGTTGTAAGTGGTAACTATGATAATTATTAAGAGACAGTTAAGATTTCAGGGGCTCTAAAGTCAGATGTACCTGGATTTGAATCCCAGCTCTGCTGCTTACTTAACTGTATGGCCTTGGGCAAGTCACTTATCCTGGATCTCAGTTTCCTCATCTGTAAAATGGGGATATAACAGTGCTAGCCATATTTCCTTGGGGTCTTGGGAGTGAGAGTTAAATAACATAAAGCATGTAAAGCAATCAATGTAGTGCCCGCCATCTAGTAAGCTCTCTGATGTGAGTTTTTCATAATTAGACATCCATTTTGTGGAATGAAGATCTGCCTAAGCTGAGAACTACTTAAGAATGAACTCAAACCCACTTCTCTTTTCTCTGCAACAGCCTAGATATACTATTTTGTGTAGGATTTATATAAAATAAACTTCAGATCGGGTCTTTTTTCAGAGAATTTGATCCTGAAAGGGGATAAGAGGCTCTTCACTTAGGGCTGCAAACCATAATACAAGAGAACCCAAGCCCCCTTTATGGTTATTACAATAGATGTGGGCTCACTAAGCTGGCAGCTATTAAAATAAACCTAGGACCAAGCGTTAATGATCAGAAAGAAAGAAGTGGTGCTTCCTACAATTGGGTGGCTGACATAGATGAGGTGTTTTTTTTTTTTTTTTTCCTCTCTTTCTATTCTTGTTCAATGATTTTTGAAATTTAATTTAAAGACAAAGTGGTTTTAATCTCTCCAAGCTGTGCAGGATAGTGCTATAGAATTCATTATGTCCATTATGCTCATGTGAACATTGATAGTACACAATCTTAGCAACCCCCTAATTTATGCCATTGTTTTGTTACTATTCAAAGCCTAACAGAATCCGTGAAGCCCGATTCCAGGTGAGAGAGCCAGTATACAGGTCAGCTTGCACACAGCCTCGCTCTCCATTCCAGGGGCCACTCGGCTCAGTCACCGGAGGCAGTGCTCTGGGTGCTCCGACTGCCACCGCCGGATAAATAAACCAGGGGTGTCTTCCCACAGGGGCAGTTGTCGTGGACGGTAAGTCATTTAAGCCATTATTTTGTATCAAAACAGATGTGGATATGTTAGCAAGTCTATTGCACAATTGAATGTATTTTAAAGCTGTAGAAAGAATTCTGGCACTGCCCTCAGACCTCAGGGGGAACCCTTTCAGCCTCCTCTGCCATTACAGATACTAAGGTACAAAAAATTTAAAGTACTGCCATGCCGGATGCTAGATTTTCAAGGGTCTGTGTTTCTGTGGTACATTTCCTTTTTCCTAGGAGGTTTGTAAGCATAGTATTTCTAATTTGTTTTGGGGGTTTTAAACACAGTTAGTATCTGTACATAGTCCTCAAAGTTGAACAGTAAAGATGTAAAATGAAAAGTAAGCATTTCCTCTGTCCCATCCCTAACCTCTGTCTTCAAAAGTAACCATTATAAACAGTTTCTTGTCTATTCAGACAAAAAAAATTGTAACGCATATTGAGAGTAGCTGATTTGTTTTTTTATCTGAATCCTATTCTGACGGCTTGGATTCAAAATGGCATGATTCTTTTAGACCAGTGTCAGACTCTGGGGACCAGGACTTATAGATGCTGTCAGAGGCAGGAGGGTGGGGAACGGGTAGTTTCTGGATTCTGAGCAAGGATTTCTAAACGTGATCCTTTATTAAAACCTTAAAAGGAAGCCAGTATTTTCCTTTGTGGTTTTAGCTTTGGTTGCTGAGTGACCTGGGGACAAGTCACTTTTCACATCAGAACCTTAATTTCTCCTTTAAAGTTCCTTCCAGTTGAGATGTTCTCTGGCTCCATCATTTTTACATAAAGCAGAATTAGTGAAAGGACTGGGATTAGGTGATTTAATCCTCCCTGAGAACATTTTAAACTATCTAACACAGTTGTAAATTGAATAGTCTCTGACTCAGAACAGTCATTTGCAAACTGTGTGGGTGGGTTGGTGTTGGCAAGTAAAACTGCAAATGTAAAGATTTACATTAATTTTGAGACCAAGAAGCTGAGCAACAAAATTACAGCTTGGAGTTTGGGTCAAAGGAGGTTTGATTTACCTCAAAATTGTAAATATCCGTCTTTTCAAAGCCTCATCTTATTATCTGTAATATGCACTTTGATATGCGAGTGGCGATTTATTTGAACAACAAATACTGGATGCTACAATTTCTGGACATAAAAAAAGTACCTTGTGTTCCACTCAAAATTTTTGGAGGAGCTTTCCCATCATTTCAGTCATTTATTTGGTTTAAATGCAGGTGAACAAGTTCAGATGCATGGTGTTCTTCTTAGCCAAAGGCTTAAAAGAGCCTTTGGTATCCCGGCAACAAATATAAACAACGTTCAAGTGACAGATTGGGCAGTATTTTCACTATACCCTCTTCAGAGACACAACTGAGTTACAGGCTAAAAGTATTAATCCATGACTGTCAGTTTAAGAGAGGTGCACATCCTGGGATTTCATTTCCTTGGGTGACTTTTGTAATGAGGGGAGGAAATTTAGCACTGTTGAGATTTAAGGGAACCTCTGGGATCTAATCACAAGCACATTTCACCGTCTCTAATGTTTTCACTCCCACAGTGGAGATGGTTGTGGCCATACAGACATAACCAGGGCAAAGTCTTTGCTAGACCACTATTGACAGATCAGCTTCCTAGGGCTTCGTGTTTGGGAGTGCAAAGGGAAACACTTCTGTCTAAATGAGTTTCCAATGCCCTGCTGGATGAGGCGCAAATGTACCCTTTCCTGATGGAGAGAGACGTGCCAAGAACCTAATGGTGCTTCAGCCTTGAAGCCACCCATTGCATGGGCCCCTTCCCAGCCCTGAGAGGTGCCACAGCAATATATTCATTTCGTCATTGGGTTTTGTAAAATGTTCAAAAGATATGTTTGTGTTTTTTAAAAGGAGGCGCCCAAATAATATAATTATATAAACTGATATCCCCCACAAAACCTGCATCTACACCTGCTGGTGGAGCTGGAATAGATGAAGGAATTTGAAGGCAACCCTGTACATGAAGGCAGAGGCATTACCCAGGTCTGGGACTTCCTTGTTACTTGGTCTCCTCACTGCTCCCCATCTTCTCGCCCAGGACTTGCTCCTAAGACTCTTCTGGACTGGAGGTCTCATTTTCTTTTCTTTTTTTTTAAAATTCAAGTATAGTTGCTTTGAGGGCTTCCTCGGTGGCTCAGATGATAAAAAATCTGCCTGCAATTGCAGGAGACCAAGTTCGATCCCTGGGTGGGGACGATCCCGTGGAGAAGAAATGGCAACCCACCCCAGTATTCTTGCCTGGAGAATTCCATGGACAGAGGAGCCTGGAGAGCTACACTCCATGGAGTTGCAAAGAGTCAGACACGACTAAGCAACTAACATACACACACAACACACATTGTTGCTTTACCATGTTGTGTTAGTTTCTGCTGAGGTCTCATTTTCAAAGACCAAACTTTCTCACTTGACAACTCCAATTTTTACCTAACTGCTTTCTGCCTCAGTTTCCCCATCTATCATACACAGATAACAGCACTACCACATGAAAATTAACAGGGTTAATATGTGTAAAGTGCTTAGAACAATGTGGACACCTGCTTTACACAATTTTGCTGCCTGTTACTGGGCTTCCCTAGTAGCTCAGTGGTAAAGAATCTGCCTGCCAATGCAGAAGACATGGGTTTGATCTCTGGGTGGATCCCCTGGAGAAGGAAATGGCAGCTCACTCCAGTATTCTTCCCTGAGAAATCCATGGACAGAGGAGCCTGGTGGGCTACAGTCCATGGGGTCACAAACAGTCAGACATGACTTAGCAACTAAACAACAACGACTGTTACTGTTTTATTGGAATACCTTAAATGAGTTTTGTTTCATCCATGGGATATTGATGTAATGGACTTTCCCTGACCTACAGATTTCTAAAACAGTCGCAAAAATGTCGCCATATGTCCCATAGAAAGTGAATCTCTCTCTCTAACAAAGAAAGAAAAGGTTGTAAAGAAAGAGAAGAAAAAAAAAACACTTGGAATGCACTGAATAGGAATATATGGTTATGGTGGTAATACTGAACTCTTAAGTTAGAGCACTTATTTTACAATTCTGGTTATTCAAGGGAGCAGAGGCCAAAAAAACATACATCCTGCCTCACACCCAGACCCCCACTGCCCTGCTGGCCCAGGAGAGCTATGTGATTATCAGGGTTCCCTTTGTTCTTACAGTATTTCAAGGAATCCACGAGGTCCCTGCCTGATTACCCAAGTCTGTGATGTGACTCCCTAGGGAAAGAAGCTGCTGGGGAGAGGCAACACTGAGACCTTTGGAAGCAAAAGACCTTTCACTTTTGCAATTCAGTTCAGGAGTTAAGAGTCCCTTTATTATAAAAACTGAGCCTTGTAGTGGGCTTACCCTAGAAGTGAAGGTCGGAGGCTAGGGGCTTGGACTTCTGGGTAAAAGTGTGCTGCTTGCCAGTTAGGATAGAAAGCTGGGAGTTTGGTCACTGAAATTGTAATCCCACTTCAGCTCCATGCTTCCCTCTCTCTCTTAGGTCACATCAGAGCTCATCATGGATTAGTCCCTCAGTCTGTCTACCAGGAAATTGGAGATCAACTTTTCTTGTTTGGGTTACAATATCATTTTCATTTATTTATTTGTTTTTGGCTGGATCTCCGTTGCTGTGCATGGACTTTCTCTAGTTGCAGCATGCGGGGGCTACTATCTGGTTGCAGTGAGCAGGCTTCTCATTGTGGTGGATTTTCTCATTGTGGAGCATAGGTTCTAGGGTGCACTGGTTTCAGTAGTTGGGGCACACAGGCTTTGTTGCCCCACAGCATGTAGGATCTTCCCCGACCACGGATCAAACCTGTGTTCCCTGCATTGGCAGATGGGTTCTTAACTACCGGATAACCAGGAAAGTCCCCATTTAAAAAATTTTTTTGTTGAAATATAGCTGGTTTACCATGTTGTGTTAGTTCCAGATGTACAGTAAAGTGATTCAGTTATACAAAAATGTATGTGTTTGTGTGTGTGTGTGTGTGTGTGTTTTAACAGTATCGGCTGCAACATCATTTCTTAAATCTTCTACCAAATCTCTTTTCAGAATTTCTAGAGCTAGACAGATTGGATTGTTAAGCCTGCTTCTGCTGATTAAACAATCAATACAACCAAATACTATGATTTCTCTAAAACTACAGAATCACGATCATAACTAATTATTTTGACCTCCTATATGCCAATGTTGTGCTATTCATTTTGCCTGGATTAACTCTCCTGATTCTCTCAATAGTCCTGAGAGGTAGGTATTATTATAAGCTCCATTTTACAGCTGATGAAACTGAGACTTTAAGAGGTGAGGTAACGCACTCTGAGCTGTCCTTGACTTTCAAAGAGAACTTTAAGGTGAGCCTGTCCAACTATTTATTTTGAGTCATGATATATTAAAATATGAAAACTGACTAGTTTCAACCACAGACAAGCACTTGACAAATATTAAATAGAAATTGTAATAACCAAAGCACTGTTTACAGAGTTCAGTTTTAGAATATGAGTTATTTACTGTTCCAGCCAATTTAAGAATTATTGTTCAAGAATAATTACTTTAACCTAAAGCTACATTTGATTTATTCAAATTTCCTTAACTTTTTCAGGACAGACCCTCCTTTTAAAAGAAGGCTCTTAGCAAGGAATGCTGAGCCCCCTACTAAGGTTACTTGCCTGCAGTGGAGGCTATTGTATTATTGGACCATTGGGTAAGGCTCAACCCAACTAACACAACCACATGACCAGGTAGTGTTTGACACCCCCTCACCTCTTGCCAAGGGTGAGGGGCAGGTCTCAGAAAAATGTTGACACCAGGGCGCTGGTCTATTTTAGCTGAACAAACCATCTGTGGAGAGACAGTAACTTGTCCCTTTTGTTCTGCTACATCCATGCATGCTCCAAAGTCCCAAACCAAACCACTTGCCATGCCCTCACCAGGTGTTCATGCTCATATTTCTAAGCTTTGATGTACTATGACTGCAGTAAAACCACAACCCAAAAGGTGTGAGGTATGTTTTATTCAGGGGCCTTTTTGAGGACCATACTCGAGGAGATGGCCTCTCAGATAGCTCCTACGAAATGTTCCAGAAAGGCAAAGGAGGAGCCAAGATACTATGGAGTTTTTGCTGGAAAAAAAATATATAGTCAAACATCAGAAGATTACTGCTAATTATATAAAAAAAACAGACATCTCAAATTAATGATTGTAGCACTTTTGTATGTATAGAAGATGCAAGAATCTGGGCTCATTGAAATTATTCCTCAGATATGCACCTAGGGTTGGTATCTTCTTTTTAGCCATTCTCAATTTCCCCTCAGGGCACACCAAGGTGGGAGGGTGGCAGCTGCAGTGGCTGATGGCTTGATGGCAGCAACATTCTTTGTTTACTGAAATGGAGAGCAGTTTTGTCCAGTTACTCGCCCCCCCACACACACACCCACAAGCTGCCGTTCCCTACCTCTCTGCCAAGGCACAGTCCTTCAAGATCCAGCTGAGATCACCCCTTTTTCCGCAAGTCTTCCCAGACTCCACTAGTCCGTGCTTGCTGCCCTTTCCTCTGAACTACTAAAGTAGTCTATTTATGCTCAATTCATGGTTGTATCCCCAGTGCCTGGAACAGTGCCTGGCACATAGTAGGTACTCAAGAAATAATTAAGTGAATGAACTCTAATGTTTGTGTCATTGTATAATGACTAAGTGTCTGGCCCCATTAGGGGCTGTCTTGTTCTTTACATTCCTAACATGGAGCAGAAAACTTTGTGTGGTAAATGTCCATTGGAGGGAGAAATGAATGAACATGTGAACTTTGCTCCTTGGTTATTGATCTGCAGGAGTAAATTTTGACTGAATCCAGCCTCTTGCATCCTGGGAACAACTCTGTAGTAATATGTTGCACTGGGCCTTCTTGACTGGCATCTATTGTTTGCCCAGCTACTGGGCTTAGAGGGAGGCTCTGGATACAGCAGGGGGTTGGGGAATCACCGTGTTCCTGTATTGTTGCTATGTGGTCCATGCTAGAGCCAGGCCTTGGAAACCCCCCTTCCCCAAATCTATGTGAAAAATAGATATGACTCCACAGCAAGTGCCCCTAGCTTCCTGGCAGTATATGCTGCCTATTCAATCATGAACCCCAAACACAGATCCCTCCATCAAGTAAATACTTGATGGATATCTGGTTGTGATGGTGACAGTGCTGAACACTGTCACACAACATGACTCAGGCCACTCCAAGGGGAAAGGAATAGGCATGTTACTGGGGCACCTGAGGACGCTGCCATCAGAGCTGTACCGACTGCACACCCACGTGATATATTAGGGCTGATTAGACCAGACATACTCCTGTGCCTGGGCCTGATGTTCCCCGCTTCCAAGACAGCCCTGGCCACAGAAAGCCGAAGAGAACCCTAGAGTGAAGGTGACCCTCTGATCTACTCTGAAGGCAAGTGGGTTTGCTCCGTTTTGAAAGTGGGTGGGAAGCCCCCAGGGATTCGGTCTCTTATTGCTCACCCATTGTCATTTCTTGAGCTTTTCATTGTGGGCCAGACACTCTTCCAGTGGTGTATGGGTTCTCTTATTTAATCCTTTCAACTGCTTTTTGATGCAGGTACTGTGATTACCATTTTCCAGATGAGGATAACTGAGGCAAGCCATATATGTTTATAAAAACATATAAAACCTAAAAACCTTGCAGCTAAAAACCTTGAAAGCAGAGCTCCGCCCCACCCCACCTCCCGCCCCCCACATAAGTGAGGGCGAGGAGATGCTGTGGTTCCTGGAAAATGACCAGGGAGACCCGAGGAAGGAAAGCGGTGTGTAGGGAACCATCCACCTGGATGGGGAAGGACCCAGTGTCTGCAGCATCAGGAGATGCCTTGGTGTAGTGGTTAGAGGAGGGCTCTGCCTCTTTCCAGGTGTGAGGCCAGGAGATGGACAAGTTACTAAGTTCTCAGTGCCTTAGCTTGCTCAGCGGTAAACTAGGGTCAAGAACAGCACTATTGTGTAGATTAAAAAGTTAGTACTTGCGAGGCTCCTGGAACTGAGCTGGGCACAGAATATGTGCTTAGATGTGAAATGACCACGAGGTTCTCTGGAGACCGCCAGCTTCATCCGTTTAGGTGCCGGATTTTTCAAGGGAAACCCTATAGTGGCCGCTCTCGGCGTTTTGGCGACAATAGCCTTTGTGGCGGATGAGGAGTGGAGGGAGTAGCAGAGGGAGATGTCCCCTCCTGCCATGGAGGCGACTGCAGGCAACTAAGAGAGAGGAGGGCTGGGCACGCTCTGAGGGGAAAACGAGGCTGCCGTGGGCCTGATGGCGACTGAAAGCTGCTGGAAATGCAAGGCTAACTGACAGATACAGCCTGGGAGACCCGCCGCGCAGCCGCGGCCGCGACCAATGGCGAACTCGTCTCTCCGGGCTCAGTAGCCTCCTCCCAGCTGCCTGCAGAGGGCGCGCTAGGTCTCTGCTCTACCCAGCACTGCTGCATGGGTGGTGGTGGGGGGAGGCTATGGGGGGTTGCGGCGCCCTCCATGCCAGCTGCTCTCCACCCAGCTTGGGCCAGCCCACTTCCTCCAAGTATCCTGCCCTGACCACCGTGGCCATACTGTTCCTCCCCTGATCCCCTAAAGCATCATCCACGCTTGCATAATTTAGAACTCGGATATGTGCCGGCTGGCTCGCTAAGTGTGTCTGGTGTACTGGGAAGTCTTGGCTCCACAACAGTATCAGAAGAGTTGAAATATCAGCCCTCCTTACCACCACACGTGGCCCCTGGCACGCTGGTAGCCACAGAGCGAGTGCCCAGAGAACACTTGACTCACCTCCATGAAGTCCCACTGTAATGACTCCCCAGGGGAGTGTCGGGGTCCTCGATGTCAGAGCACGGAGGTGGCAGAAAGGCAGGATGCCTATGTGTCCTCAATTGACACCTTAGCCTTCACTAACCGAGTGGGACCAGTATAGCCCTCCTCCAGTGGCAGTGAGTGCCTTGTGCAGAGGAAATATCCGCTGAGTCCCAGCTTCAGTACAGAGCCCTGTGCATAGCACCCGGGACAGATATGTAACCAGGGTCCTTTTCCTCATGGGATGCAGTGTGGAAAAACGGAAACAAGAGATTTAGAGTCAGAAAATCGCCACACACTCGCTCTGTGACCTTGGTCACTTCTCTGAGCCTCAGTGTCTTCTTCTGTATCTCTAAGAGAATCTGGAATGGGAAGGCATAGGGTAGATCAACAAGTATGGTAGCCAGACCTATAGTATTTCCACTTTCATGAGGAGAATATATTTATTAAGTAATCTAAATTACCATTTCTAAGTCAAAAAATAAAATGGAAGTGGTAGCGTTTTGTGACAATCAAATGATAAATTATTTATGAAAACTTTTTGTTAATTCAAAGAGGCTCCACAAAAGTTTATCACTTTCTGCACTGCTAAAAATACATAGTAGGTGCTTGGATAAATGCTTCTTGAGGAGTGAAAATGTTTCCCATTATGAGACGAACAGTCAAGTTGTTATAGAGTCCAAGCTCACTCAACCCACTGCACAACAGGCCAATGAATCCAAAAGGTGAGGTGTTGAGGCAAGGAAGATACTTTAATCAGGGAGCCAGCAGACTGAGAAGATGGCAGGCTAGTCCCTCAAAATGACCATCTTATTGGGCTCTGGATGCCAGGTTATTTGATAGATCAGAGATGAAGATAGGGGAGGAAGCAAAGTAAAAAGGCCATTAATTTTGCAAACATCTCCTAGAATGGCAAGCTTCAGGCAGGGGATGTGTTAATTTCTTCCTTCCTGCTAGGTACACAGGGTTCTGAACAAAGACACTTTAGTTTAACAGTTAGGCAGAGGGGCAGGATTCTCTGAGGCTAATCATTCTGTGTGATTAGCAATGAAAAGCAAGTCAAAGAAACAGTTCCAACATGGAGTCAGAATTGGCTTGCTCCCTGCAACAAAGTCAGAGTTACAAGGTCCATGCATAAATGTGGAAGTTAAGCATACAAGAAGGTCTTGCATGTGTCAAGTGACTTGTTCAGATGGTAAGTGCTGAATGACACCAGCAGTCACTATGGGTGGCTGGTCAGGCAAGGCTCCCTGGCAGGCACAAGACTCAGACTCGAGATCAGCTTCGAGGATTGGATTGGATTTTGGTAAAGAAATACAAGGAAGAAAGACCATCTAGACAGAGAAATGGCCTGAGTAGAGGGGTGAGGCAGGAAGGGTTGAATGGTTGCAAAATGCAAGTGCCAGAGGGTAGTTTTTTGCTCACTATTGTATCCCCAGTGACTAGCACAATCCTTGGCACATAGTGTAGTAAGATCTTGATAAGTGTGGAGGGAAGGGAGCGAGGAAAGAAGGAGGGGTGGAGGGGAGGGGAGAAAGGGAGGGAGATGAATGAATTTGGCCAAGTTGAGACCAAAGCTTCCCACACCTCACAAGTCAGATGGAGAAGAAAGGAAAGGGATGATGGGGAGAGGAGCAGGAAAGGGACTTATTATTTTTGAAAGGAGACTGCTGAGAGCTGGCTGCAGGCTAAAAGGGGAGACAGGTATGAGCTCAGAAAGATGTAGAGACCTGCTAAGTGGGTTTAACTGCAAATGCGAGGAGCCAGGTGCTGTTGGGAGCCCCAGTCAGAGTAGAAGAACCCAGAAGGCTCACAAGGGCTTCTGTTGTCCCTGGTCAATGAAAATCACCAGTTCTCAGATCCTGCAAGATTTTCAGACAATGGTATTTTTCCAGGAATTTTAGAGACTGCATCTATTTTCCTCTCCTCTTCTCCCCAAGTGTCAGAGAAGCACAGTCCACAAGGGGGCAGATGATGTCTGGCAGAGTCTGATTGCTATTGAAATGTAGTGATATTAAAAGGTGATCTTTCCGCATAGATACCCCAGCTGTCCAAACAAGCACAAGCACGAACAGGATGTCAGTGTCATTTATTTTCCCTGCCTCATTAGCTGCACTGCCAGAGGTGTGCAAGTGTGATGTGGCCACGAGGTGAGCAGCAGGAAGCCACAGAGCCACTGCCTGACTTCAGGGGGGTCATTGATCATTGCTCACACTTGACGCTGCCTCCTGCTTCTAGCTCCTGGCTGCCTTGCTGTTTACATCTCCCTCTCTGAGCTGAATAGATGCAGAGTCTGATGCCCAGCGGGGTGTGATGGTGAGAGCAGAGCTCCTGCAAACTGAGATCAATCCGGCAACTGCCCACTCCAAGCAGAGCCCAGGACTGGGTGTTTGGAGGAAAAATCCAGAATAAACAAAAGACTCCCTTAATGAACTGAATCTAATGGAAGAGGACAGGTAAACTCACATTAGTTTAAAGAATGCCTCTGGGATCAGAGAGACCTAGGTTCAGGTCCAGCTCTACCACTTATTAGCTCTAGGTCCTAGGACAAGACATTTAATTTCCCTGAGTCTTAGTTTCCTCATCTGGAAAACAGGGAGAGTAATTGTTATTGCACCTGTCTTATAGGTGTGGCTGTAGGATTTCAGTGAGATAATGTGTAAATGAGAGAAAGTCTGACAATAGCTCTCAATGAATGTTAGCTGAAGTCCTTGGGATTTTTGTGTTGTTTTCTTTTGTTTTTGTCTGGTTGGTTTTTTTGACTGCATCATGTAGCATGTGAAATCTTAGTTCTTTGACCAGGGATCAAACCCATGTCCCCTGCAGTAGAAGTATGGATTCTTAACCACTGGACCACTAGGGAAATCCCCTGAAGACCTTGTTATTGTTAATAGTAATCATAAAGCAATGGGCTACATATTGAATACAGAAAAAACTTGGAAGACACAGTGGCAGGTGCATAGGAGGTAGGTTTTACCCTGAGCCATTGAAGGTGAAGAGGCAGGAGTGGTGAGAGCAGCATGGGGAGGGCATTCCAGGAAGAGGTGGTGGGCAAGTTCACAGATCCGCCCACTGTGTCTGTGCTAGCAAGAACAGGGCCACTGCCCTGGGGTTGGTGCAGCAGGACCCTCGGGCCAGCCAGAGAGGCAGTTGAGTCCTTACTTCAGCAGGAAGAAGCCAGGGAAGAGATATGAGGGAAAGAGTGTCTCCAGTGACTATTGCTAGAAAAGTCCCTTGGTGTCCAACCTCAGCATGTTAGAAGGTGAATGCAAATCCATGAGAGTAAGTCTATCAGTCTAGGTTCTCCAGAGAAACAGATTGTGTGTATTATAATAGACATTGGCTCATGTGATTCCTGGTGACTCAGATGGTAAAGAATCTGCCTGCAATGCAGGAGACCTGGGTTCAACCCCTGGGTCAGGAAGATCCCCTGGAGGAAGGAATGGCTACCCACTCCAGTATTCTTGCCTGGAGAATTCCATACAGAGAGAAGCTTGGCGGGCTACAGTCCATGAGGTCACAAAGAGTTAGACACGACTGAGCGACTAACACTTTTTCACCTTCATGTGATTATGGAGGCCAAGAAGTCCCAAGACCTTCCATCTGCAAACTGGTGATGTAACTCAGTTCGAGTCTTAAAACCTGAGAGCCAGGTGGCCAATGGCATAAGTCTAGGTCCAAGTCTAAAAGCCCAAGAACCAGGAGCATCTGTGTCTGAGCCCAGTAGAAGATGGACGAATCAAAAGGAGCATATTTGACTTTTTTTTCTGCCTTTTGTCCTTTTTAGCGGGGAGAGTGGGATACCTTCAACAGATTGGATAATGCCCGCCTACACTGGGGAGGGTTGCCTTCTTTACTTCTACAACTGATTCAAATGCTAATCTCTTCCAGAGACACCCTAACAGACACATCTAGAAACAATGTTTCACTAGCTATCCCTCAGCCTAGTCTACACAGAATTAACCACCAGGACAGCAAGCTAAGGAGAAGAGTCCCAGGGACTGTCTGTCTGCAGGAGTACCCACTATAGGACTAAACTGAGACTACAGAATAAGGGAGTCAGAAAGTTTCTTTGTTCTGAATCCTAAATGTGCATTTACAATTCCAAGGTGATGACCCAATGGGACTTAGAAGTTGGCTTCTCTCCCACAAAAGCTTCAGCTATCAGCTACAAAATGCTCATCCCCAGGCAGAACCCTCCCCACTCCAAGCCAGGGGCAATAAACTGGAACGACGCTCTTGGCATTTTTTAGTCCCTGGGGCCTGGTCTAAAGGCTTTCATGTCCAGGCCGATCTTATAAAGAGATCTTTTTTCAGGCCCTGATTCAGGGCGAGCTGAGCTGGGCTCATTTCCTGTCTACTCAAATGGTATGCACCCATATAACCCTTGGGTACCTAGGCCCTTGGAGGAAAGCCTTGGCCTAAATAGCCCCAAACAAGAAATCACAGAAAAACTTTTATATTTAACTTTAGGATATCATAAGTGATTTTTTGGCAACACACTTCCTTTCCTAAATAGGATTAGATTAGGCTAATATTAAAATTAATTTTATGAGAGGCAGTACCGCAGAGTGCTTAAAAGCCTTAATAGTGCAATGATTATGGGCTTGTAACCACTGTCTGGTCACCACCACTTACTAGCTGTTTGTCTCTCTGAGTCTGAGTCTCTTCATCTATAAAGCCAAGAGGGCCACAGTCCCTTCCTCACTGGGTGTTTGTGAGGACTGCGTGAAATACAATACATGTAAAGCACTTAGCCTGAGCCTGGCCCACGAAAGCGTTCCGTAAGGGTAGTGATCATAGTGAGAAAGGAAGCCGGCAGGTAGCGAGGGGCATGTGAGGGAAAGTCAGACCAGGATTGAAGACTGTCAGCATACAATCCAGAAAAGACGTACTCCACAGTAGAAAATTGACGGTGTCCATTTGTTATCCTGAAAACCACCAGAACCTGCTTTCTTGACCCTTGTTCTCAGGCTTGGGCCAGCTCCTCAGCCCAGTGAGGCTCGGTGAGCAGGCAGCATTGGCCAATGACCAGCCAGACACCCAGCCTGTTGAGAGACACTCCTCTGTGCCTGAGGCAGGCCTGGCTGGGGAGCCGTGTGTGTTTGCCAGGTGAATGGTTCTTACCACGCAGTCACCTTTGTTCACAAAGCAGAGAGGAGGAGGCCGAAGCTGTGGAAGGACAAAATCCCTTCTGCCTTGGACAGGCCTCACCTGCCTCCACATTCTTGTCAGGTTAGTAGTTTCTTCATGGGATATGTTTGTGGTGGGGGGAAGACTAGAAAATACACTTTTTTTTTTACTCTAGTAAGGACATTGTTAAAAAAAAAAAAAAAAAAAAAACCTTGAAAATAACTGGCATGGCTAAAGCCTGGCCTATGTCCCAAGCCAGGAAGACAAATTGGTAAATTCGGTCTTTCTGTCTTGGTTCTTCCATTACCCACAACCCACAGCTCTTTGAACATGTCCTTGTGAGCCCTTATCCTGCTATTGACTTTCCTATTTACTCATCCTCATGTTTCTCTCTCCTTCTTATGTTATTTATTTTTTGCAGAGGTCATATACAGGTAACATGTGCCTCTGAGACAAAACTCACAAGGCAGAAAGGGTTTGCAGTGGCAACATGGTCACCCTCCCACCACGGGTCACTAACTACCCCCAAGTGATCTCTGTCCCCAGATCCCACCGGTACCCCACCGCCAACCAGGGATCATCTTTGTAGACACGAGCATGCAAGAGGTCAGCACAAATGGTAGCATTCTTACGTTTGTATTCCCAGTGCCCGTAAGAGGGCCAAACACACAGGCCTGCCGAAAGAGTCTGTTGGTTGCAGGATTGTTTGCCCTGAAGTTTGTTGCCCTCACCCATGCCCTGGGAGTCCATTCTGTCTAGTTGAAGTTCCCACGGTGTACCGACATTTTACCCATTGGGCTCTGACTGTGCTTTCTCAGGACTGAGCTTTATGAAGAGGTCACTGGGGCCTTGCTGACTGTAAACAGCAGGTCACCTTTCACATCCGAGTTCAGAAACGCCATCCTGGTGCACTCACTTTCTTCCCTGCTGTTTATTTGTCAAGCCAAAGCTTAGCTCTGGCTGCTCTTTGGTGGTGGTTGTTGCCTGAGGCTAGGGTTAAAGAGATGCCATGCTCATCTCTGGGGAGTCTCTAAGCACATTCAGCTCAGAATTTTGGCTCAGGAAATAAAATGCAGGAGTTTTGGAACCATGGCAATCTGTCTCAGCCCCTGCTAGAGCTGGCTTTTCCAGAAGCATCCAAGCATTCAGAGAGTGCCTTCATTCGCATTCTCTCTCACACACACACTCTTGCTCTCTCGCTCACTCCTCCTCAGGTGACTAGCAGTCAGGCTGGACTCCACTTGATCTGTAATGAAAGTGCCCAAGGAAGAAAGGAGAGGGCTGAGGGAGAAGGCCCACTCCTTGTCCTGCTCTGTTCTCACAAGGTTCGCAAACCCAGGGGGGCAGCAGGACAGAAGGGTAAAGAGAACAGGGTCTGGGGTCACACTATCTGGGCTGGAGTCCGAACTCTGCCACTGATCAGCTGTGTGACCTTAGGTAAGTTATGTAACCTCTCTGTGCCTCAGTTTTATTCAACTGTAAAAATGGGGATGATAACTGATAATTTAAAAGATTGTCTTGAGAATGTAATGAGTTAGATTGTGAAGCATTTAAAACAGTCCCTGGCATACTGTAAATGCTATATAAGTGCTTTTGAAATAAAAAATAAAACTTTTAATGTTAGCAGTTCCCATGTTATATCTATTTTCCTGAATTTAGCCATTCCCTAGCTATAAGTTTCATGAGTTTCACTTAACTGATCTTGGGCCCCTGGGTGCATTTTTTTTCCTACTGGGAAAAAACTGAGTGCTATCTTACACAGAGAGGAAAACCTAAAGAACAGCAGGTATCTAGGCTAAAATTTCAGCATAATGTTGAAGTTGTCTCGCTACACTGACTCCTGCCTGGGGATGCTCTTGAGGCATCAGCCCCCCTCTAGAGGGCTGAGCTGAGCATTCTCCAGAGCTTCCCCAGCCAGTGCCTTCTGGGAAGAGCTCTAGTTGCCAAGCTGGGGGCATGGCTCAGCCTCCCCAAAGATGTAGGTGCTGCTATGGCAACGGACCTCCACTCTGAGGGGCTGCTGAGAAAGATGAAAGCCTGGAATCCAGGTCCAGATCTGGGCAGTCATCAGAGGTTATTCTGCCTGAGTGGCAGGCTAAGCTTCAGACAAAAGGGACGGGTGGTCAGCCCAGCTCCTCGTAGGCTGTCTCGCCGGGTCTCTCCTGTTTCCACATCAACCCAACCACAGAGCAGCATGCCTTCCAAATGATCTAGCACCAGAAAGGCATCCAAGATCAGCTTGCCAACTGTGCATAGTTCAGCCAGGAGCTCCTGGGAAGGGTCCCTGGGAGGAGCCCGGGACTGTCATCTGGGAAGGCTTCAGGCCTCAGGATGGGTCCCTGACAGCCGTCGGTCACTCTCAGAGTTGTACTCAGTAACAAGAACCCTGGTGATCCCCACCACAGGCCCCTGCATTCCCTGTGCCTCGTGACCAGGGAGGGCTGGGCCAAGCTGGGCTAGAAGAGTGGGGGTACAAAGGGCACAGCACGTGGTTCACAGGCGTTGCCCACAGAGTTCAGTGCAGTTCTGTGGAAAGGGAATAAACACATTTCCTTAACGACCAGTATACACATGAGGACTCATTCAGCAAAGGTTCTTTCCACGCCTGTTACAAAACAAGGCCCCATGCCAAGTACTAAGGGGAGGGGCAGAAGATACAGAGATGAATTAAGTGTGGTCCTTGCCCTTAAAGACTTTGTCCTCTACCAGAGAAGCCAGCCATATAGGTAACTAGCTGTAATACGAGACCCAACTTTTTAACTGCTTTGACATTTGCTGGATAGATCTTCTGGGCAGGGCACAGCAGAGAAGGAGAAAGAGAAAGTTCTACGCTTGACAAGTTTGTATCCCAATGAGGGAAGCAGAGAAGTAAGAAAACAATGATAATATAACATGACAAGGATGCTGATGGGGTTAGCAGACAGAGCATTGGAAGCAAAGAGCAGGATGCCTAACTGACACTTGGGGAATCTTGGAAAGCTTCCAACAGGAACTTGCGAGAAACCAAGACCCACGGCTGCCACTGGACATGGCTACAATGTAAAGGGTCCCCCCTGGAGTTGCACACCACCATTTGTGGTAGCCCAGACTGAAGGGTGAATAGGAATTAGCCAAGAGCCCTTAGCAGATGTGAAAGTCGCTCAGTTGTGTCCGACCCTTTGTGCCCTCATGGACTATACAGTCCATGAAATTCTCTAGGCCAGAATACTGCAGTGGGTAGCCTATCCCTTCTCCAGGGGATCTTCCCGACCCAGGAATCGAACCTGGGTCTCCTGCATTGCAGGCGGATTTGTTACCAACTGAGCTATCAGGGAAGCCCTTAACAGGTGTGGTAAACCAAAAGTGGTTCAAAATGGTTAGAGTGGTAAATTTTATTTTATTTTTTAATTAATTTACTTTTTATTTTTTTGCCAAACCATGGCATGGTGAGGATCTTAGTTCCCTGATCAGGGATTAAACTGGTGCCCCCTGAGTGGAAGCATAGAGTCTTAACCACTGGACCGCTAGTGAAATCCCCTAGAGAGTGGTAAATTTTAAAATTAAAATTTTGTCCTCTTTCTTTTATCACTTGGGCTCTGTCTCCACACACATTTTAAAATACAGTTGACCCTGGTAAATGTGGATGGAGGGAGTGTGGAAGCTGGAAATGCATCATTTTACGACAATCATTATAGAGATTAGATTAGACAAAAACATCCATAGGTGCTAAAGTTAGTGGAGATTTTAATGAGAAGCAGGATATTTGCATAATCTTAAAGTGTCTCCCCACAGGCTGCTTATTATGGGCAAGGGAGAGATTGAAGAGTAGCTATAAAGTCAAGTGTCACTGACTCAATGGACATGAGTTTGAGCAAACTCTGGGAGTTGGTAATGGACTGGGAAGCCGGGTGTGCTGCAGTCTATGGGGTCACAAAAAGTCAGAGATGACTGAGCAACTAAACAACAGAGTAGAGAAATCGGGCATCACCTTGAACTGGTGATCAAAATTAACATCACCAATGAGAGAAAGATGTACACTGAGTACCTCCACATCAGAAAGCATATTAGCTCCACAGCAGCATGCCAGCAGAGAGGCACGACCCCAGTTGACTCATGAGGAAACAACACGAGGAGCATTCACTCTGTTAAAAGTGCTAGCAGGAGAAGGAACTGTATGTAGTCTTCAGAAATCACCAGGTCATAAAAGACCCCCAAAATGCTTGGAATGTTCCAGTGTAATGAAAGCTAAAGAAGGAGCAACTCAGTTCAATACCTGACCCTAGAGTAACTCTGGTACTAGACAGGGAGGAATGTCCTGAAGGACATCAGTATGTCACCTGACAAAAGAAAAGTATGGACAGTAGAGGCAAGTACTGTGACCGTGGTCAGTTCATGAACCGAGAGCTGGGCCGTGGCTACGGCAGAGGGTGCCTCTGTGCTTGGGAGATACAAATGAAGTGGAGGCGTAAAGGGTCATGGTGTGTACTCCTTACTCTCAAATGGCTCAGAAAAAGTGTGTATGAGTGTGTCAAAGATGGATATACAAATATGTATATATGCAGAATACATCATGAGAAATGCTGGACTGGAAGAAACACAAGCTGGAATCAAGATTGCTGGGAGAAATATCAGCAACCTCAGAGATGCAGATGACACCACCCCTATGGCAGAAAGTGAAGAGGAACTAAAGAGTCTCTTGATGAAAGTGAAAGAGGAGAGTGNGCCACAGTCAGCTCCTGGTCTTGTTTTTGTTGACTGTATAGAGATTCTCCATCTTTTGCTGCAGAGAATCTAATCAATCTGATTTCTAGAAACATAAAACTTGCCAAACTGAATTAGAAAGAAACAGACAATTTGAACAGGCCTATCACTAATAATGAAATTGAGTTTGTAATTAAAAAACAAAAGCTCCCAGCAAACCAAAGTCCTGGATCAGCAGCTTCAAAGGGAAATTCTTCCAAATGTAAGAGGAGCTACTAGTTATCTTCAAACTATTCCAAAAATTTTAAGAGGACAGAACACTCCTAAATTCATTCTACGAGGCCACCATTACCCTGTTACCAGAACCAGAGAAAGACAGTGTCAAAAAAAGCCACAGAGCAATATCTTTGATGAATGTAGATGCAAAAATCTCAATAAAATATTACTAAACTCAATCCAGCAATATATAAAAAGAATCATACACTATGATCAACTGGGGTGTATTCTAGGATGCAAAGATGTTTTAGTATTCACAAATCAATGTGATATCCACCCTCTTAACAAAAAGAAGGATCATGATCACATAATCATCTCAATAGATGCATAAAAAGCCTTTGACAAAATTCAGTATCAATTCATGATTGAAATAACTGTCATCAAATTTGGTGTAGAGGGACTATATCTCAACGTAATAAAGGCTCTTTATGACAAACCCACAGGTACCATCATCCTTAGTGGTGGAAAGCTAAAAGGATTTCCTCTGAAGATAAGGAACAAGACAAGGAAACCCACTCTTGTCACTTCTGTTTAACATAGTATTGGAAGTCCTGAGAACAGCAATCAGAGAAGAAAAAGAAATAAAAAGGATTCAAATTGTAAGGGAAGAAGTAAAACTATTTGCAGATGACCTGATAGTGTATATAGAAAACCGTAAAGTCTCCACCTCAAAACTATTAGAACTAATTAATGAATTTAGTGAACTCACAGGATACAAGATTAATATACAGAAATCTACTTGTTTTCTATATACTAATAATGAACTATTGGAAAGTGAAAGTTAAAAAAATTGCATCAAAAAGAACAAAATACCTAGGAATTAACTTAAGGTGAAAGACTTATACTCTGAAAACTATAAAACATTGATGAAAGAAATTGAAGATGATACAATGAATTGGAAAGATATCCCATGTTCTTATATTGTTAGAATTAATATTGTTAAAATATCTATACTACCCAAAGCAATCTATAGATTTAATGCAATTCCTATCAGAATTCCCATATTTTTCATAGAACTAGAATAAATAATCCTGAAATTCACATGGAGCCACAGAAGACCTTGAATTGTTAAAGCAGTCTTGAGGGAAAAAAGAATAAAGTTGGAGGTTTTGCTCATATAAACTCATGCACCCTAAGTGCAAATCCACAGTAGTCAGAATAGCATGGTACTGGCACAGAAACAGACACATAGATCAGTAGAACAGAGAGCCCAGCACTTATGCATGTATGGTCAGTTAATCTATGACAAAGGAAGCAAGAATATACAATGGAGAAAAGATGATCTCTTCAGTAAATAGTGTTGTAAAAACTGGATAGCTACATGTAAAAGAATGAAATTAAAACATTTTCACACACCATATACAAAAATAAGCTTAAAATGGTTTCATGATCTACCTATAAGAACTGAAACCATAAAACTAGAATAGTCCTTGACATAAGTAAGAGCAATACATTTTTCAATCTGTTTCCTAAGACAAAAGAAATAAAAGCAAAAATATACAAAAGGGACCAAGTTAAAGTTAAAAGCTTTTGCACAGCAAAGGAAATAATCAGCAAAACAAAAAGACAACCTAATTAATGGTAAAAAATAATTTGTAAATTATATGACCAACAAGGGACTGATATCCAGGATAAATAAATACCATACAACTTGATATTTTAATAAAAGCAACCTTATTAGAAGATGAGTAGAAAACTTGAATAGCCATTTTTCCAAAGAAGATAGGCAGACAGTCAACAGGCACATGAAGAGATGTTCAGTGCTACTAATTATTGGAGAAATGCAATCAAAACCATGATGAAACATCACCTCACACCTGTCAGAATGGCTGTCATCAAAAATGACCACAAATAGAAAATGTTGATGAGGATTTGGAGGAAGGGCAACTCTTGTACATTGTCAATAGAAGTGTAAATTGGTGCAGTTACTTTGAAAAATAGTATGGAGGTTTTTTTCTCAAAAAAGTAAAAATAGAACTACTCTATGATCCAGCAATTCTACTTTTGCATATACATCTTTAAAAAAATGAAAAAATGAATTCAAAAAGATACATGCACTCCAATGTTCACAGCAGCATTACTTATAAGATACGAAAGCACCAACAGAGTAATGGTTAAAGAAGTGGTGTGAGTGTATATACATACACACATACATACATACATACATACATATACACACACACTTAGGAATATTACTCAGCCATAAAAAGAATGAAATTCTACCATTTATAGCAATGTGAGTGGACTTAAGAGAATATTATGCTTAGTGAAGTAAGTCAGACAAATACTGTGTTATCACTTACATGTGGGATCTGCAAAGCAAGCGAATGTATATAGTAAAACAGAAATAGACTCACAGTTAAAGAAAACTAGTGGATACCACAGGGAGAGGGAAGTAAAGAGGTACAAGATAGGCATATGGGATTAATAGGTATAAACACTATGTATAAAATAGATTAGCAACAAGGGTTAGGATTAGACACAGCACAGGAAATTACAGCCATTATTTTGTAATAACCTTAAATGGAGTATAGTTTATAAAAATGCTGAATCACTATGCTGTACACCTTAAACTAATATAATATTGTAAAAAAAGAAGAGAAACTAGCTGAACCCAAAGCTAGCAGAAAGAAAGACATAATAAAGAGTGGAGATAAATAGAGAATAGGAAAACAAGCGAGAAGTCATTGAGATCATAAGTTGGGTTTCTGAGATCAGCAAAATGGATAAACCTTTAGCTTTACTGACCAAGAATGTAATAAACCTTGTGTTGTCCTCTAGTTAAAATAAAAGGCTGTATTTTAAATTAAAATAGGTTATGATAAATGTATCTCTCATTATCACACTGTTTTGAATTTTCAAGGCTGAAGATTCAAGTAGATTATTCTGCTTTGTGTAAGACCTTTTTTCTTGTGTTGACTTTGCCAGTACATTTTACTCTATGATACCTAGTTGTAGAATTGTTTCATAGTTTACTCAGAAAGTTAATTGTAATCCTAGGTTGGTATACCATGAAGAAGCAGTTGTTGTTTAGACAGAATTTTGAGAGTTCTGAAAGTCCTCTTATAAGGACTTATTAAAGAAATTTGAAAAGTAGTATTTTCACACAGAAGACTCTGCATGAGAAATTCAAAAAGCAAAGGAAATGGCTATAGTGAGAAGTTCAAGGAGAAGAGGGAGTGACAAAATATTGAGATTGGAATAGAGGAGGAAAGATTAATTATAATTCCCTCCTTTAAAAGGACCACTCATACAGGGTTATCGTTAAGTAGCCTCCAATTAAAATGAATAAATTTTTAAAAAAGACCATTCAAAGTGTGCCATCTTTCAACAAATGCCATTAGAATTTTCCCCAAGAACTAATTCAAAAGAAAGAAAAAATTCTATATGACATTTATTTTAGTATTAAATAAAAATTAAAACAGTACAGACAACACAGATGTTCGAGAAGAAGGGTCTGGTTAAGAGTATTGTATGTATATCCACCTAATAGAATATTAGACAGCCATTAGAATGACTACATGGAGAATAGTAGAAATATCTGAATACAGAAAATTGATTGTACCACATAAAAGTATTTAGTAGACTTTGATAATAAGGCGTTCTTATCTCTGAAGGTGATTCTGAAGGTGTTGGCCGTTATGCTGTGGTCAGAGTTTGAATTCCTTTCCCATTGTTGCTGGCCAATGTTGTCTTCTCATTGGGTCATTGAAGTTAATTCCTCAGTGAATTTCCACTAACTCTTTTTATTAGTCTAAAAGCCTCGCTTAAGTAGTTAATTTATAATTTAGCTATCTCATCTTAGTAAAGTAATGCTCAAAATTCTCCAAGCCAGGCTTCAGCAATACGTGAACCATAAACTTCAGTTCAAGCTGGTTTTAGAAAAGGCAGAGGAATCAGAGATCAAATTACCAACATCCACTGGATCATCGAAAAACCAAGAGAGTTCCAGAAAAACATCTATTTCTGCTTTATTGACTATGCCAAAGCCTTTGACTATGTGGATCACAGTAAACTGTGGCAAATTCTGAAAGAGATGGGAATACTAGACCACCTGACCTGCCTCTTGAGAAACCTATATGCAGGTCAAGAAGCAACAGTCAGAACTGGACATGGAACAACAGACTGGTTCCAAATAGGAAAAGGAGTACGTTAAGGCTGTATATTGTCACCCTGCTTATTTAACTTCTATTCAGAGTACATCATGAGAAACGCTGGACTGGAAGAAGCACAAGCTGGAATCAAGATTGCCTGGAGAGATATCAATAACCTCAGATATGCAGATGACACCACCCTTATGGCAGAAAGTGAAGAACTGAAGAGCCTCTTGATGAAAGAGGAGAGTGAAAAAGTTGGCTTAAACCTCAACATTCAGAAAGCTAAGATCATGGCATCCGGTCCTATCACATCATGGCATATAGATGGGGAAGCAGTGTCAGATTTTATTTTTCTGGGCTCCAAAATCACTGTGGATGACGATGGTAATTGCAGCCATGAAATTAAAAGACGCTTACTCCTTGGAAGGAAAGTTATGACCAACCTAGACAGCATATTAAAAAGCAGAGACATTACTTTGTCAACAAAGGTCTGTCTAGTCAAAGCTATGGTTTTTCCAGTGGTCATGTATGGATGTGAAAGTTGGATTATAAAGAAAGCTGAGCGCCAAAGAATTGATGCTTTTGAACTGTGGTGTTGGAAAAGACTCTTGAGAGTCCCTTGGACTGCAAGGAAATCCAACCAGTCCATCCTAAAGGAGATCAGTCCTGGGTGTTCATTGGAAGGACTGATGTTGAAGCTGAAACTTGGGCCACCTGATGCGATGAGAGGACTCGTTTGAAAAGACTCTTGATGCTGGGAAAGATTGAGGGCAGGA
>SJYA01003500.1:81612-103783 GCA_006410615.1 Neotragus moschatus
AGCATATTAAAAAGCAGAGACATCACTTTGCCAACAAAGTCAAGGCTATGGTTTTTCCAGTAGTCATGTATGGATGTGAGAGTTGGACTGTGAAGAAAGCTGAGCGCCGAAGAGTTGATGCTTTTGAAGTGGGGTGTTGGAGAAGAGTCTTGAGAGTCCCTTGGACTGCAAGGAGATCCAACCAGTCCATCCTAAAGGAGATCAGTCCTGGGTGTTCATTGGAAGGAATGATGCTAAAGCTGAAACTCCGATACTTTGGCCACCTCATGTGAAGAGTTGACTCATTGGAAAAGACTCTGATGCTGGGAGAGATTGGGGGCAGGAAGAGAAGGGGACGACTGAGGATGAGATGGCTGGATGGCATCACCGACTCGATGGACGTGAGTTTGAGTGAACTCTGGGAGTTAGTGATGGACAGGGAGGCCTAGCATGCTGCGATTCATGGGGTCGCAAAGAATCGGACACGACTGAGCAACTGAACTGAGCTTATCTCATCTTATGGTAACTAGTTTATATAAGTTCATTTTGTATTTTGAGGAGACTCTGTGAGTAGTAGGTATATGAATTTGAGTATCTTTGAATATCTCTATATGTTTCAATCATAAATTTCATGTGTTTACTGTTTACCATTTGGAAGTAGACTCCTAAGTAATTGGTAGGAGTTTAAACAGCTGTTTTGGTGGGGAAATTAGGCAGTTTTTCTTACAAAGATTTGCTCTTTCAACTAAAGATTGATCGAGAGAAAGGATGAAAGTGTTATGAGGAGCAAAATAAAGTCAAAGCTCTATCTATCAGAATAAAATGGCCTTTGGAAGCTACTTTTAAGAGACCATGCTCTCAGAACTTGTGATGAAGCATATAATATTGCATAAAGTTATGATAACTCTAGCAATTTTGAGGCTCAAAGAAACCCTTTACTGAAATACATCATCTAATATCTTTTTAAATCTGTGTATGTTCTCTGAATAGTAGAGTCTTATTGCCCTTTCTCTTAAGTGGTTATTTTGCTGCATGTAGAATTCTAGGTTGAAGGTCATTTTCCCTCCGCATTTTGAATGTATTACCTTCTTGTCTGGCATTTACTTTTGTTGCTGCTGAGTATTCTGTGAATCTATGTTGCGTTCCTTTGGAGTGACTATCTTCTCTTTGGTGGCTTTTAAAATTTTATTTTCAGTGTTCTGTTGCAACTTCACTGTGATGTGTCTAGGTATAGATTTAAACTTATTTATTCTAGATGAAGATTGGTGTGCACTTTCCATCTGGAAAATCGTGTCTTTAATTTTAGAGCACTCTCAGTCATGTCTTTGCAGGTTCTTATTCCTTACTTATTTCTTCTATTTTTTTCTGAAACTCATTAGGTATGTTTCTATGTCTGTCAACACATCTTTTATTTCTAGTTATGGCTCTTCATCTTTTTATGCCATGATCTCTCTGGGTTGGCTGTGGATGAAATCTTTGACTTCCAAACTTATTCCTCTTTTTGAGTAACTGTATATGATTCCTGGTTTTATAGTCCATTCTTTTTTATATCAGTCTGTTCTTGTTTTGCTTTTCCCAATTTCTGTTTCATAGTTCTCAGTTCCTTTTTGGGATGTATTCCCTACTTTTAACTTTGTGGGTTCTAAATAAAATTATTTTAAAGTTACTTATTTTCAACTTGTTCCATCTTCATTTTTGTCAGAAGTAAATTCTTAGAGCTGTGTTTTTTCCTTTCATATTTTGTTTGGAAATTTGCTTAACAGTTTTATTTGAAATTGGAGTTTAAATTTCATTCTCATTTCTCTGAGCTCCTCCATTTCTAGCAGTTCAGTGGTGTCTGTGCCAACCATACCCTACAGCCCTGCACCCATGGGCCTCTAGTCTAGGGCTAGTTCTTCTTCTTGAGGTTCAGCACTTCCTTCCAGTACAGATGTCAGGGATCATGCAGATGATACCAGATGGTGGCTGATCCCAAGACTGGGCTACAATGTTGTATCTGCTTCTGCTTCCTTTCCTAAGTAGGCAGCCCTGAACACCTTCACAGATTTCTTCCTGGCTTTGTAGGTTTACAGGTAGTGAAGTGTCACCTTAGTCTCTGGCTTCAGGGAATGATCTTATTATGGGCCCCCTGCCTCATGTGGGGCATTTAAATCCCTTATTTTGCTGTATTTGAGCACTCAGCTCCCTCCACCTACTTCTGAACCCTTAGCCTTGCCTACCAATTTGTGATTTGGCCCCACAAGGATCTTTATCTTGCTGCTGAGTGGGTCTCAGTCTTTAACACTTTTTTGCTTGTGCTGTCATCTATCATTGCATAGCATTTTATGGAACAGAAAGTTGAAGTTCAGAAAGTAGAAGTGAGGTACTTAGAGCCTCATAGCTAGTAAGTGACAGTGCTAGCTTTTGTAGAAGAGAAAAACTGGGAAACGTTTCTGGGGAGGTGCTTGAAATTTAATGATAAACCTTGAGAGAAAGAGAAAGAAAAAATTATTCATTGCACATCATAAAAAGTAACTATAGATCTGCTAAGCACAAGTTAATATGGATTTTCAGTCTCTGTGCCCATTTAATAAATATGAAGTATTTCCTAACATTAAGCTAAAATGTTTATTTTTAAAGTACCTTCCCCAGTGCAGACTTATGTTCATCTTTGCCAAAAGAGCTTTCACATTTTGGTCACTGGGCCATATTTCGTATAGCAGAAAGCCAAGTGTATTTCATATCCTGCTTTCAAAGAGGGGAAAAAAGGGGTAGAAGTTTTACATCATCAATAATTATTGTTTATGCATTTCATAATTGATTTTAAAAGTATACAAACCATTGAGGCTTTGAGATTATTTACTTTATTAATTTATCAAGTACGTATAATGCTTATGTGCCAGATGCTCTTCTAAGTGCTTTGTAAATATTAACTCATTTAATCCTAGCAACCATGTATAGTAGGTTCTGTTGCTGTCCTCAATTTGCAGATAAGCAAACTAAGGCACAAAGAACTTCAGAAATTTGCCCAGAGCAAGTAAGGCCTGAAGTTGCCATTCTGACCCAGACTATCTAGACTCTGAGTGCCACCTTCTCCCACTGTGCTCTACTATGCAACCGTGTCTCAGAGTTATTTTCTTAACCTCTCTCTTAACAACAGAGTCGACACACTATCACTGATACATTTTATATTCTGAAACCTCTTAATAAATTAGCTTCATCCCACCACTAGTAGCTTGTTTTCCTTCTCCTTATTGTATTTTGCTTGTGATGTTACTGTGTAAAGCTTCCTATGCTAGCATCACTCCTCTGAAAGATTCCTTAAGTTCATCTACTCAGTTCATCAGGTGTTAATGAAAGGTGCTTATGAGAGGCCCACACTTGGCTGAGAACTATAGGAACACAAAGGTTGTGATGTGGTCCTTTTCCTTCAGCTCCTTCATTCTCACCCATCGTCTGACAGCAGTTATGCCTGATGCCCTCCAGCCCATGGTCTCTCATGGTGCAGCTATATAACTCTGTCATTTTTTGTGTGTCTCATCTAAACCCATTTCTTCATGCTCTGTGGTCAAGGGTTGTAGGTGATAGCTGTACACCATGTTTTGTATAACTAACAAGATAGCCCAGTGTTTGCCCTGGGAGGCAGCTATGCCTGATTTCTAGGTTCCTGAACAATGGAACTTTTATTTCTCTTCTCTGACCCCTATCTCCCACCACACAGTGACAGAAACCAGGAAACACCCCTAAGTGTCAGGGGAGAAGCAAGTGCAGAAGCAGAGCAGGATGGGAGGGTGCCCCCTGCGCTGTGGTGTCTGTCATTAGGAGTGGACAGTGAAGAACACCCAGAGGGCAGGCCTAGGGAGGAAGCCTGACAGAATAGTTAAGAACATGAACTCGGGGTACAAATCCTCTCTCTGCCTCTTACTGGCTGTGTGTCTTTGGACGCGTTTACTTAGCCTCTCTGTGTCTGTTTCACTATCTGTGAAATGAGCATAATAGTAGTGTGTACTCTCCTAAGGTTGTGATGGTCAAGATCTCTAAAGCACTTAGGATGGTGCCTGGCATATGGTCTGCTCTCACGACAGTGAGCTGTTATAATTATCAGTACAGGCCCAGTGAAGCAGAGGTGGAGCCTAGCTGGCAAACAGAATTACAGACTCAGGATAGCCAGAACTTTGTGATCACGAGCCCAGAATGAGTACCAGACTGAGTTGTATTAGAATCATTTTCTTTCCTACATCGGTGATTTTTTCATGGCTGGCCTACATCAGGGGTCAACAAACTACAATCTGTAGATGAAATCCATATTTTCATCTGTTACTTTAAATAGTGGAAATGATAAGGAAAAGAATCAGCATAAAGACAGTCCCCCCATAAGCTTTTAACCCATCATCTCCTAACATGAAGATTGCGATGCCTATGTCTGTAGTTTGCGGCTTTACCTGGAAGACCCTTATCTGACCAAGATACTCTTTCAGACTTCACTAGCAGAACCTTGAGCAAATATCCTTTATTCACCTGACAGCTTCAAAGGCTTGCTGTGAGTGGACCTTCCCAACTCTGTTTCTCAACCATGATTAGAGGAAATTGACTAAAGCCTTGCCTTCAAGGTGAGGAAGAGGGAAAGAAACCTGTCCTGGGAAAATAGGATGAACAAGTTCTTTCTTCCTGTCTTCTGAATACCCTACTCTGCTCAGCAACTTCTGTAGGTATCCCTTACTGGCATGCTGGTAAATCTCTTCGATGAAAGAAAAAGCTACTATTTGTAGCCATTGCCGACATCCGTGTTGTAAATATTTCCACTGTGGCTGATTGCAGGCACAGTGGAAGGGCTGTACGTCATCACTGGCTTATTGGTACCATCCTGCTCTGTTGTAGACAGCTTTACTTTACCACTGAATCTTTGTGTCAGGATTCTCTGTGCCAGGGGATAGGGTTTTTGTTTTTTGTGGAGTTTGTTTGTTTTTAAATCTAGGGACTGTTCCAGCCCGGTCCCAAAATGTTAGAAGCGAGGCCATGTTTTTGACTAGAAATGAATCTTCCTCCTTGTTTTCATTTAACTTGTGCCACTAGGTGGCACTTTAAGGACATTATAGGAAATTGGCTTTACTGGATTTATTTTTTAGCTTCTTATTCAAGTATAATATGTATATCAGTAGGTACACATTGAGTGTGCATCTCAATGAATTTTCACAAGCTCAACACATGTGTTATTGGCACTTATATCAAGGAGCAGAATATTACTGGCACCCAGAAAGTCCCTCTTATGCTATTTTTCAGTTGCAATTCTTATTATTGGGGTTCCCACTATTCTGACTCCTAACAGCATAGATGAGTTTTACTTGTTTCCTGCCTTATGTAAGTGGAACCAGAAGTGTATACTCTTGTGTCTGGCCTCTCCTTACATGCTGTTTGTGTGATCCATCCAGATTGTTGTATGCAGTTGTAGATCAGTGTTGTATAGTATTTCATTGTGTATGCAAATATATCACTGTTTTCTGCTGTTGATAGGTATTTGGGTGGTTTTCAAATTTTGGCAGTTATAAATAATGCTGCTGTGGATGTTCATGTACGAGTTTTTGAGTGGACGTGTGTTTTCATTTCTCTTGGGTCTATCCCTAGGAGCAGAATTTCTGGGTCATGCGGTAAGCATATGTTTGGCTTTAGTGGATGCTGCCAAATGGTTTTATAAAGTGTACTGATTTATACTCCATCAACAGTATTCTCATTTCACTTCTACATCCTCATCAATGAGTTTATTTTATGGCTGATTCCTAACTCTTACATAATTTTTATAGCTACCTCTCTAGCCAGCTATTTCTAATTGAATTTTTTTCTGAAGTCACCTTTCTCTGATGGACCTGGCTTATGCAGCAAGGGCCATGTCAGCCGCTAAGGGGACATTTATCACAGTCTACGTATGAGCTATCAGCAGTTAGAAAAAGTGTTATTGAAACCCTCCATCATTAATACAGAGCAATGGAAGTGGGAAAGGAATTCAACATTATAAGTGTGGTAAAACATCAAGTGAAGGTAGGACTTTGAGGTGCATACTCCTGCTCAAGGTTTTCATCTTTTGGCAAGAGGGGGAAAGTTCCTTATGTTAACTTTTACTTACAGAAGTAGATCCTGTGCCTGGGAAACCAATGATAATTTTCTTCCTGATCAGGATAGCAGCTGCCATTAGTGAATAGCTACTCTGTTCTTGTGCTTAGCACCCTGTTGTTGTTGTTCAGTTGCTCAGTTGTGTCCGACTCTTTGCAACCTCTTGGACTGCAGTATGCCAGGCCTCCCTGTCCTTCAAAGACAGATGTTTCCCTTAATCTTCACAACACTAGAAGTTAGGTGGATTATCCCCTTTTGCAGATGATGAAGCTGTGGCTCAGAGAGGTTAAGCCGATGTCCAGGTTATGTACCAAGCAAATGCCAAGCCTGGATTTGACTCCACAGTCTGTGCCCTGTACCTGCTCTGCTCTATGGTGCCAGTTAACGTGGGATGATGGTTTTGATTTGTGCACTGGAATATGAAATAGTGTTGGATTCATTACTGGCTCATTGCACACATTGATCAGAGGACCTGCTGTTCGCTGACCTTCAGCTTCAGTACCAGGGAAGCAAGAGTGAAATAAGATGCAGCTTCTGCTTTCCAGCTATCTCTCACAAGTGACTTGGGTCATGGATTTTGGAAATTGTTCTTACAGAGAACTCAGTCCTCTGGATTCTCTCTCTGAGAGTGTCTGAAATGATGGAATTTGTTGTGGCCACTGTGCTGCTGGCCATTGGTTCTGCAACTTCTATGCCTGGGTTTGACCACATGATTTTCTGGTGTGTCCTTACCCAGCAGAGATGGGAGTCAGGTTGAATGACACTGAGGATATCAATAAGATGCTGGAGATCCCTGAGAGGCTGTAGCAGGATTGTTTGCTCATCTGTCTAGAAATTAACCTCAGCCTTTGTGATTCCATCTTGGGATCTGCCTGGATTCTTGGGAGGAATGAAACTTGAGTTTCTTTTTCTAATCTGTCAGTTGCATGAATATTACAACTTTTTAAAAGTCATCAGTTATTCACATGGTAGCAGTTGGTTTTGCAACTAGACTACTTTTTTTAATAATGAGATTTGATTTTTTGTTTTGGTTGCAAATCTGACTTTTAAACAAAAGCCTTATTGCTAAAAATTTTTCCCAACTTCAAATATATATTTATTTGTGAAACCGTATCACCCATTCCCTCCATGGTAAATGGAGAAGAAAACAATTAAGAAACCTACTTAGTTTTTACTGGTGCACCTGTGGCCTTTTCCAGACTAGGACCTTGGAGACTTGGGTTTCTCATTTCTTAAGAGTTTGGGCCATCAGCGGTCCCTAGTTGGTCTGGGAAGGCTACATAAAAATCACCCAGGGAGCTTATTAAAATAGAAGTTGTAATGCTCCAGACCTAGGAGATCTTAATTAGAGAAGTCTGGGATAGTTATCTAAAAGCCTGTAATGTATAAAACTTACCCATATAATTCTCTTGTGCAGTTCTATTTGGGAACCACTGGGTTAGAAGGTCTAGAACAGAATGGAGTTGACAAGAACCTTCTGATATGTTTGAAGATTTAGATAATAGTTATGTGCCTGGAGTGGGTTCCAGATGGGCAAACTAGTGCAGTTATGATGCAGAGGAAGATTGGAGCCAGACACTGGAAGAGCTTTAACTGGCTGAAGGAGTGTGTTGTGTGCCCAGGCCTTAGGGACCCATCAAGGGGCTTTGAAAAAATATGTTTTGATGAGAAGGTGGTTTGCAAGATGAGTTCCTCAATGGTATGCAGGATGGATTGGACCAGGGGAAAAACCAAAGGCTGGGAAAAGACCCATTGAAGTTTCTGCAGTCGCCCAGGTGAGGGGATGTGATGAGCAACTGGTCTCAGATGGGCACCATGGGGCCTTTGTGAGCTCATCTGCAACTGGAACCTGAGTTGTTTTGTTTTAAGCTACTTTAAGAAAAAAGAATCCATAATTTATCCATGTTCTGTTAATCTGTTTTAACTACCATAAGGAATGATTTTTATTGTGTTTGTGTCCAGGAGGTTTTAAAGGAGCCCAGTACATAAATTCATGCAGAGAAGTAGTTGGCAGCAGCAATAACAGCTGCTACTGCAGAGAAAGAGGGAGGCAGGAAGGGAGCCCTTTCTTGCCCTGCAGCAATGTCCTCACTCTGCCTCACACTCTTGGCCAGGGTGAGAAGGGGATGGATGTACAGGGGATGGATGTACGTTTGGCCTGAGTGGTATTTGCCTTTCAAATCAGGTGTAATGGTTCTCCTTTGTTCCTCTAAAACCCAGTCTGTAGGTCAGTGTTTCCCCAAGTGTGTTACACAGGACATTAGTTTTGCTGGGTGGCAGTGTGAATTATATGAGAATAAGGAGTTGAAGCCAGATAAGTCTGGGGAACTGCTGGGTTAAACAAAGACAGTGACTTCCTTTATTTCACAGGAGTTCAAAGCATGTGGTGTGCTGTGTGTTCTCTGGATTTCTAAGAGAGAGAGACTGTGCAGTGTTTCCTGACCTTCTGTGCAGGATCTTTTCCCCTCCAGGTCAGGGACTGGCAAACTGTGACCCACACACCAAATCTATCCCGCCACTTGTTCGGTAAATAAAGTTTATTGGGGCACAGCCACACCCATTCCTTGTATTTTCTATACCTGGTTGTGCACTTAGCAGCAGAGTTGCAGGTTGGCAGCAGAAACCTGGAGACCCAGAGACCGAGTGACCTGAACAACTGAAAATATTTACTATTGGCTCTTTATAGAAAAAGTTTGCTAATCTTTCCTCTAAGAAATTCGTGGAACTGGTGTTACCTTGGAACCTGGATCGGATGGGTGGTTCTAGCACTGCTTGGTGATGAATCTACTTAGTTTTTTTTCAGCTGTTGTGTGGCCATGTTTCTTTGCTGTTACTTTAAACTGTTTCCTCTCACAACCATTTGCCCATTGTCTAAGATGGAAGCCAGGATTCCATGTGTCACTGTTCTTTCTTTCCTTTCACTTCCCACACTCCACCAATCTCCAAGGAGGTATCCGGTCTCCAGTCCAAATAGCTCTCAAAGCTGTCTATCTCCACTCTCACCAGACTGGTTTGAATGACCATTGTCTTTTGTCTTGTTTTCTTCTTTAGCCTTCTAACTGAGTTCCCTCCCCTCATTATGGGTCTCTTCCAATCTGTTTCACTCAGCAGATTCAGAATAATCCTTCTAAAACACCAAATCTTGTCAGATTACTTCCCTACCTAAAATCCCTTGTTGACCTCTGTGACATCCAGGATAAGCTTTAAATCCTCAGCGTGGATGTACTAACCAAGGTGTAGTCAGGAAAACAGAAACCACTCTAGGTGTTTCACACTGGAAGAGATTTCATGCATAGAATTAGGTACTTACAAAAAGAATTAGATATGCTAGAGGAGTGAAGGTGGGTGAAGGCCAATGCTATCAGGTTTACCACAATTTTTAGGAAGCGTAGCTATTCTAAGAACTGAAGGAAACAGCTGGAAATGCTCAGGCTGTCTGTAGCACCAGAGTCATGATTTGCAGAGAAATGCCTGAGTCCATGGCGAGATACTCTGACTCCTGAAGCCTATGCTTTTCTGCCCACCGCTGTCAGAGGAGCAGTAATATGGCTTGTTTTTTCTTATTTCTTTGATTTCACGTGAGTGACTCTCAGTGGCAGCAAGGAACTGTGTTGAAAGGAGATTGTATAAATGTAGTTTCCGGGCTCTGATCCCCTTCAGTGCTGGGAAGAACTTAGTCATGGGGAATGGCGCTGAGTGGCTGATAAAACAAGCCAGGACGACAATCCGTAAGACCACATGTGGTCTACTCCACTGTCCCTCTCCAGCTTCAACTTTCCCATTTTTCTCCACTGTTCACACTTGTTCCACTCTACTAGACCCCAAGTCCCAGACATACTGGAATGTTTTTTAAGAGACCTAAAATAATGAACATTTATATCTCAAAGTTTCTATGAGTTCAAGATTCAGGAGAAACTAATCTGGGTGATTCTGGCACAGGGTCCCTCATTAGGCCATAGTCAAGATGTCAGCTGTGACAGAAGTCATCTGGAAGGCTTGATGGGGCCTGAAGGATTCACTTCTAAGATGGCACATTCATATGGCTGTTGGCAAGAGGCCTCACTTCCTTTTTATGTGGGCCTCTCCACAAGACTGTCTGAGTGAGTACTTGAGGACATGGCAGCTGGCTTCTCCCAGAAAAGTTTATTCAGGAGAGAGCCCAAGGAGAAACATACTAGAATGTGTTAACTCCCCTCTTCCAGGAGCACATTGCCTGGTGTCTCAGGTCAGGTTGCCTAAAAGCAGACCTCGAGATGAAGATTCTTGGAAAGTGGCACATCAGATGTATAAAATAATTATCTATGTAATTGAATAAGTGGATGATCCCTTCTTCTGGTGGAGAATCCAAATACTTAGCCTCCCTGGGCCTATGTCCCTTTTTGGGGAGCCAGCTGAGCAGAGCCCATGTTGTCCCATCAAGGCTCCTCAGTAGTTCTCAACATCCTAAGTGGCAGCACCTTCCAAGTCCATGTGACCTGTCCAAGTTTTTTTGTTGCAAAAGCAGAATGAAAATATATTTTTCTTTTTTCTTAATATATAAATTTTATTGAAGTATAGTTGACTTACAGTGTTTCAGATGCACAGCAAGGTGATTCAGTTATACATAGACACATATATTATTTTTGAGATTATATTCCATTATAGGTTATTATAAGATATTGACTATAGTTCCCATTATACAGTAAGCCTTTGTTGATTGTTGCATATCTATTATTTTAAATTAGAAATCTAGCATTCTATTCATACTGTCAAACAAGTAGAATCAGAATGTCATAAAATTTTTAGTTGGGGAAAAATTCACGTTTTCTAAAGCTTTTCTGCTACACTTGATAAAAGCTTGAGAAAGAACAACCAAAAAAGAAGAGATGGAGAAATTGGAAAACATAAACTGAATGAAATGGGAGCAGCGAATATGAAATAGAAAAAGTGAAACAAACTAGATAAAAGTGAAAGATCATTATATAGTCCAGTTAATTTTAAACATAGCTGCTGATTTGAAACATATCTGGAGCTTTGGAGGAAAAAAGTGATACCTGGGCATTTGTGTTTTTCAAAAAGTTCCAAGATAATTCTGATATACATCTGAATTTTAAAAAGTGATTACAGATTTTTCTATTAAATGGTTGTTTTGGTAATATAGAATTCTGTTATTTTTTCTGTTGACCAATCATGGTATAATGGTATTAAGTCAGTAATAGCTACATAGTCACAATAGTAAAAGATGTTTATCAGTTTTCACAATTAATAGCCAGATAAAAAATAAGAGATAATTATAATTGCAAGCCATAATGGGAAAATGGTTAACCTAAACAATATAAAATAATTACACACAATTTTGGGGGTCAAACGGAGTGATGTTGTAAGTGAAAATGCATGCATGTACATGTTTTTGTCCACCCAGCCAGTCTATGTCTTTGGGTTGGTGCATTTAATCTATTTACATATAAGGTAATTATGACTATATGATCCTATTAACATTTTCTTTTTAAAAAATTTAAATTTATTTATTTTAATTGGAGGCTAATTACTTTATAATATTGTATTGGTTTTACCATACATCAACATGAATCCACCACAGGTATACACGTATTCCCCATCCTGAACCCCCCTCCCATCTCCCTCCCTGTACCATCCCTCTGGGTCATCCCAGTGCACCAGCCCCAAGCATCCTGTATCTGAGTTTATTTTGTGTAGATCTTTTCCTTGTCTTGTGTGTCCTATCTAGAGACATTCATTTAGCATTTGTTGTAAAACTGGTTTGATAGTGCTGAATTCTCTTAACTTGCTTGTCTGGAAAGCTTTTGATTTCTCCATCAAATCTGAAGGAGAGTCTTGCTGAGTAGTGTTTTCTTGGTTCTAGGTTCTTCCCTTTCATCACTTTAAATATATCATGCCATTCCCTTCTGGCTTGTAGAATTTCTGTTGAGTAATCATCTGATAACCTTATGGGAGTTCCCTTGTATGTTATTAATATTTGTCAGTTTTCCCTTGTTGCTTTTAATATTTTATCTTTATCTTTAATTTTCATTATTTTGATTACTGTGTGTCTCAGTGTGTTCCTCCTTGGGTTTATCCTGCCTGGGACTCTCTGTGCTTCCTGGACTTGGTTGACTTTTCCCATGTTAGGAAAGTTTTCAGCCGTCATGTCTTCAAATATTTTCTCAAGTCCTATCTCTCTCTCTCTCTTCTCTTTCTGGGACCCCTATTATGTGAATGTTGGTGCATTTAATGTTGTCCCAGAGGTCTCTTAGGCTGTCTTCATTTCTTTGCATCTTTTTTTCCATATTCTGTTCTGGGGCAGTGATTTCCACCATTCTGTCTTCCAGCTCACTTATCTCTTCTTCTGCCTCAGTTATTCTGCTATTGATTCCTTCTAGTGTATTGTCCATCATTTTTGTTCTTTAGTTCTTATAGGTCTTGGTTAACATTTCTTGCATCTTCTCCATCTGTTTCTGAGATCCTGGATCATCTTTACTATCATTATTCTGAATTCTTTTTTCTGCAAGGTTGCTTATCTCCACTTCATTTAGTTGTTTTTCTGGGGTTTTATATTATCCCTTCATCTGGGACATAACTCTCTGCTTTTTCATCTTGATTAACTTTCTGTAATGTTGTTTTGGTTTTAGCTGCTGTGGGATTGTGGTTCTTCTTGCTTTTTCTGTCTTCCCTCTGGTGGATGAACCTAAGACGCTTCTTTAAGCTTCTTGATGGGAGAGATCAGTGCAGTTCAGTCATTCAGTCTTATCTGACTCTTTGCAACCCCATGGACTGCATCACTCCAGGTTTCCTTGTCCATCACCAACTCCCGGAGCTTACTCAAACTCAGGTCCATCAAGTTGGTAATGCTGTCCAACCATCTCATCCTCTGTTGTCCCCTTCTCCTTCTATCTTCAATCTTTCCCAGCATCAGGGTCTTTTCCAGTGAGTCAGCTCTTTGTATCAGGTGGCCAAAGTATTGGAGCTTCAGCATCAGTCCTTCCAATGAATATTCAGGACTGATTTCCTTTAGGATTGACTGGTTTAATATCCTTGTAGTTCAAGGGACACTCAAGAGTCTTCTCCAACACCACAGTTCAAAAGCATAAATTCTTTGGTTTCTTTATGGTCCAACTCTCACATCCATACATGACTGCTGGAAAAACCATATTTTTGACTAGATGGACCTTTGTTGGCAAAGTAATGTCTCTGCTTTTTAATATGCTGTCTAGGTTGGTCATAGCTTTTCTTCCAAGGAACAAGCATCTTTTAATTTCATGTCTGCACTCACCATCTGAAGTGATTTTGGAGCCCAAGAAAATAAAGTCTGTCACTGTTTCCCCATCTGTTTGCCATGAAGTGATAGGATCAGATGCCATAATTTTAGTATTTTGAATATTGAGTTTTAAGCCAGCTTTTTCACTCTCCTCTTTCACTTTCATCAAGAGACTCTGTTCAGGGCCATTCTAGTTGGCCGCATCTGGCCGTTCACCCAGCTTGCAGCTGGAATGTCACCTTTGCCTGAGTCTTGGTCACCCACAAGGCCAGCTGTTCCTATAGGCTCCACATGTCCTTGGCAGAGTCCTTATTCCCCTGAAGCCTGTTTGCCCACTCATTTCTCTGCCTTTCCACTAGACTTCAAGCTCCTCATTGGCAAGGTCTGGGGCTTATTCATCCTTGAACACTGGTTCTAGTACACGCCCTGCTTGTCATGGCTGTTGGATAAATATTTCTTGAGTGAATAACACTCAGGCCCAAGAGTGCTGGAAGCTATATAACATAGTGGTCACAGCCCAGTTTTGAGACCTGAAGCCTGGCTTCACAGTCTGCTATTTGTATGATCTTGGGTGAATTCCTTGCCTTCTAGATCCTCAGTTTCCCCTCTGCTTCCTAGGGCTGTGATGATGAATGCAATAATCCATGCAAAACAACCAGAGCAACATGTGACATATAGCAAAGTTTTGGTGGTTCATAGTATATATTTATTAATAACAGTAACAGCAATAGTAATAATACAGTTAGCCTTCATCGAAAGGAGAAAGCTATAAGAAAAACTTGGAACTAGAAATCAGGCATGTTGAGTGCCTGCATCATGAGTTTTGAAGAGGCAGGGAGTGGGAGTGCATTGGGCACCAAGGATCCAGGGCAGGCAGTGGAAGTGTAGGAGCAGATGGGCTTACTCTGGGAAAGAGTCAACAGGGATGGGAAAATGGAGCAGGAGAACCCCAAACCCCATATCTGAGGGATAAGAGGAGCCATAACAGAAAGAGAGAATGATTCCAAGTAGGACATCGTGGCTCATCAGATGCTAGGGACAGGAGCTTTACAAATGGAGACAATAATGCTGAGCTGGACATTGGTCTCTGAAGACTAGAGGCAGCTGGGATGTACTGAGGGCAGTTGGCAGGAGAGGTGGAGAGAAGTAGGGTCAGAGGAAGGAAGAAGCAGGGCTCCACTAGAGCTTGGAGAGGGCCCAGTTAGCGATAAAGTGGGTGTGCTCAGGCCACAGCTTGTGTGCTGCAATGTGTTTCTGTGATGCAGATTAGCTTGTGAGTTTACAGAGGACTAATAACGTGGAGGTCATATTGGTTCACATGTTAACATTTTGCATCACTGGCTAATAGCTGCTGAAAACCAACGACTCTAGCAGAGCCAAATGTAGCAAGCCTGGGAGATAGGGAGCTGTACAGGGTGTCCCTGCTCCCTGGGCTCTGCCACCGGGCTGTGTGGCCCCACTGTCTTGCAGGCCTTTGGGGCCATTCCTCCCCAGTCTTTGTGTTTTTATTCACAGACTCCATATCCCTCAGCAGCCAGAATCCTTCTGTTTTCTCCCTCCATTATGCTTACCCTTCTCCTTTTTTTTTTAAAGGTAAACAGTCATATCTACTAGTGTTTCTTTATCAGAAATTGAGTATAAAAAATGTCAGTGCTTTTTATTATAATTATTGTTCTTCTTATTGCTTGAGTTGAAATTGTAATTTCTTTCCCCTGCTTTTCCACTAGGCCTTGTTATTTTTAGTTTGCACTTTCAGAGCATTAGTTTTTAGTAATACATACATCCAATTATAGAAGACATTCCTCTTACTCCTTTTCCTAAGATTGAACAGTGCTGGGAGGAGAGATGGGAGGGAATAGCAGGGTCTAGAGAAAGTTTTCTCAAGGATTGCCAGACTTGACCATCCTTGGCTGTCTCCCCTTAGTAACTATTTTCCTAAGCTCTCTTTACTACATATTTAGGTGGTTATGTTTTTGCTTTTTTTTTTCCTTTCTGTGATGTTTTGCTACAGTCTGAACAAGCATCTGAGGCCGAGGTACATCCCCAGTTGAACAGGGCCCCCTCTCAAGCTGCAGAAAGTAGTCCAACAAAGAAGGTAAGGCCAGCATGAAAGCATTACTGTGATGGCCTTGTGACCCCTCCCCTAGGCTGCTTGCCTCTATTAGCCCATAGACTGTTTTAAAGTTTTCATGCCCTGACATGAATGTTTATGATCTATATTTCCTTGAATCTGGGTTCTTTGTGAAGATTAGGGTCCTAATGATTCCTGGGCTCCACCTTGATGTCTCTGACAGTTTGTACTTCCATCTTCAACCTCTAATCTAAATATGGTGGCCTTGCTTTTGGCTAGACCAAGAGGAGCAATGGAGAGGGCCCTTAGCAGAGCCCTGCACCCTCCTAAACCTCGAGGAGTGCCTGGGGGCCTGGGTGTTGTCACTGAGACGCCGTGCATTTGCTCTCTCACTCACTGTGCTCTCCATTCAGCTTCTCCCCCTCCTCTCTTCTGCCCCATTTTCTCAGGCCCTCCTCCCATCACAGAGCATGTACCTATGCTTGGGAGGACAGATGGGGTAGGACCTCCAAGAAAGCAAGCCAGTGGCCTCCTTCCAGAAGACACAGTGGCTCACCAGCTTGGCTTGATGTAGGAGCTAGGGATAGGAGAAGGAGTTTGTGATGAAGACCTCTACAAACTTTAAAACTTAGAACTTATTTAGAACATATTCCCCAAAGCCCCAAAGTAAGGCAAGAGAGAATTTTGTCTTTGGTAAGGAAAGGCCTCGTGATGTGAGATGCACACAGCATTTAAAAAAGAAAGGCGAGGAGGTAAAGAGGGCACCTGATTCTTGTGTCCTTCTAGGTAACAAAAAGGTAATAGGCTGCAAACATGAAAAAAAAAAAGAAAGAAAGAAAGAATGAAAGGCCCCTGGAATCTGATGATCCCTCCAGGTCTTGCCAAGCCACAAATCAGCCATGTGTCCTTGGATGTGGAGTTTGAATAGAGCACATGACTGACCGTGGGGACAGGCCAGAAGGAACATAAGGGCATTGACAAGATGAGTGGCATTTACTTGTTTAACTTTTTTTTTAATCTACAGGAGATAGCATATTCTCAGCCCCCATCAAAGCCCATCCGTAGGAAATTCCGACCTGAAAATCAAGCTACAGAAAATCAAGAGCCTTCTACCACTGTAGGCGGGCCAGCTTCTGTAGCAACTGTGAAACCACATCCAGCAGTCCAAAAGTAAGTAGAACAGATAAATGAACACATAGTCAGAACTTTCATTTTAAATCTGCATATACATATGTAAATGTAAACTTATGTTTACACTCAACCCCTTGGACTGGTGTGATTTTAATGGTTATAGTCTTGCCTCGCTCATTTCTGTGATAGTATTACAGTCTCCCAGTCATGTAGAAAGAGGATTTCTAAGCGATAAAGACAACCTCCCAAGGGGCGTGTGAATCACAGGCTGGGGTGTATTTCAGATTGGTCTGATTTCTTTCCCCTCCTCTCTCCGCTTCCTTTCCTTCCCACCCTTCTTGCTTGTTTTGGCCTGTGTTTTCCTGGGAAGAAGACAGTACTATAAATGACAGTTCCCCTCTTTACCTGTCTTATCTCATGTCCGCTTGATGCATGTGACCAGCTTCAAGACCCTCAGACCTGACTTTGCATAGTTGCAGTATGTGATTCCTTTTCATTCCCATGAAGAGATTCTGTTGTTGAGCATCTCGGCACAGATTGGTCACATGCAGAGCCTTTAAGATATCTTTTTGTAGCTGAATAGAGGATAGGGACACCTGTGGACATGGTCAGGGACCAAAAAAACCATTGTCTGGACAAGCCATCCTTCTCCAGAAGACTTTGACTTTAAGAAGACCCATCACTTGCCTCAGTAAAATTGAGTGAGGGCAGAAATTGAGGGCAGAAACCTGCTGCTATGTGTGACTTCAAGTGAGCCTGACTAGTCACTAACACAGATGCTTGGGATGTGTCATAACACTACTCTTTACAGGTCTCAGGGTCTGCTGCAGAATTTCTTCTGCTTGCACTGTTATGGGGAGAAAAGTAATAGGTTCTGTGGGTGCAGCTTGCTGATGAAGTCAGTCCGCATTCTGCATCTGTGCAGCAGTCTTCTTTAGGTGATAGCTTTTGTTTTTTTCCCAAATGGACAGTTCCCTAGTGGTATTAGTGCATCAAGGAAGTATATTTTGTCCTTTAATGGTCCCTGAGAGCTTTGGCCATCTTCCAGCCACCCTCCAGTGTAGAGGATGGATCTTAGAGATACAGACGTGTAAACTTTCTTTGATGTTCTCCCCAACTTTTCACTGTAATCTGTACTTCACATCATTGCTGGCTATGTGACAACTGAGTGGTGGCTATGACATCCTCCAAAGTAGATGGGAGGGCCACTGGTGGAGTTCAAGCAGAAATCTTTGTCTTTTTTTTTTTTTTCATCTTTTTTAAAAAAGCAACCTTATTTAGATGATACATTTCACATAGCATCCAATTCACTCTTGTAAGTGTACACTTCAGTGGTTTTCAGTATATTTATAAAGTTGTACATTCATCATAACAGTCTAATTGTAGAACATTTTCATCGCCCCTAAAAAGAGATTCTGTGTCCATTAGCAGTCACTTTCCACTCCCACATCCCAGGCAACCATTGTCTATCAATACTTTCTGTCTTTATAGATTTGCCTATTCTGGCTATTTCATTTAAATGGAATCATATAACGTATGGCCTTTTGTGACTGTCTTCTTTTACTTAGTATCATGTTTTTAAGGTTCATCCATGTTGTATAATAAGTCAGAACTTAATTTTTTAAAACTGCTGATTAATGTTCCATTATATGGATGTACCACATTTATTCACCCATTCATCAGCTGATGGACGTTTGGGTTGTTTCCACTTTACAGCTGATAAGAATAATGATGCTGTGAATATTTATGTGCAGATTTTTGTGTGGACTGATATTTCCATTTGTCTTGAGTATTTATACCTAGGAATCTAATTGTTGGGTCATATGGTAACTTTGGGCTTCCCCAGTATCTCAGATGGTAAAGAATTTACCTGCAATGCAGGAGCCCTGGGTTTGATCCCTGCATTGGGAAGATCCCCTGGAGAAGAAGATGGCAACCTACTCCAGTGTTCTTGCCTGGAGAATTCCATGGACAGAGGAGCCTGGTGGGCTGCAGTCCCTGGGGTTGCAAAGAGTCAAGCATGACTGAGCAACTCATACTGGACTGGACTGATGGTAGCTTTATGTTTAACAGTTTGAGGACCTTCCATACTGTTTTCCAGAGTGGCAGTGTCTATTGCATTTTACAATCCTACCAGTAAAGTATGAGGGTTCCAGATTTTCCTCTTCCTTACCAACACTTGTTATTTGATTTTTAGGGGTTTTGTTATGGTCATCTTAGTGGGTGTGAAATGGTGTCTCATGGTTTTGATTTTTATTTTCTTAGTGAATAGTGATGTTGAGCAGCTTTACATGTGCTTATTGGCCATGTGTATAACTTCTTTGGGAAAATGTCTGCTTATATTTTTCGCCCATTTATCCTTGGATTACTTATCTTTTTGAGTTATGAGGTCTTTATATACTCTGGATATAAATCCCTTGTCATATATATGATTTGCAAATATTTCCCCTGTTCTGTGCATTGTCTTTTTCCTTTCATAATGATGCTATTTGAAGCGCAATATTTTTAAGTTTGATCAAGTTTAATTTATCTAATGTTTTTCTTTTGTCCCTTGTGCTTTTGCTTTCATATCTAAGAAACCATTGCCCATATCAAGTTCATGAAGATTAGTTCCTGTGTTTGCATCTACAAGCTTTATAGTTTTAGCTCTTATATTGAGCCCTATGGTCTATTTTTAATTCATTTTTCTGTGCAGTTTGATGAAGGGGTCCAGCTTCATTCTTTTGCATATGGATTTCCAGTTGTCCCAGCAGCATTTGTTGAAAAGAGGCGTTTGTTTTATCTGCTTGTTCAGTCACCGTCCCTCACCATGATATTCTTTCCCTAGTTAGGTGAGCTCACGGGGTCAGGGTGAGAGAGGCTAGCACCCACCAGCAACACAAATAGTGCTATAAATGTCATGTGTCTAAACTTTGCCATAAGGGAACTATGTAAGACTTATTTCAGGTCCCAGACCTGTTCATTTTAGAATGATAAGGAGCAGCTTAACACTCATAATTTTCTAAGACCTGGAGAGAGGACAGCCAGACACATAATGGTTAGTCTGTATAGCCCTTTATTGGTTAGGATTCTGGGAGAGAATTAAGCTCTGATGCCCTTAAACATCTATGGTATGTAGTAAGTTAATCTCTCTCCAGTGCATTTAGAGTGGTTGTTATTATATACCATCTTTGGGAAAATTGAGAAAAGAGTCACAAAGCAAGTTGCAAAATGGTCATCAGCTTTTGGGGAAATTAACATTAGAACTGACCTATTAATAAGAAACAAATTCTGCTTCAGATACCATCATTGTCTACTCCATATAGGAGAGAGGAACTAATAAAATATTCTCTCCAAGTGAGCTGCTGAGTCCAGGTTATAAGTAATAAACAGCTCATAGATAGTGTAGTCATTAATGAACTGCCTATAAGGACAGAAGTGGGGTTTTCTTAGAAATAATTTGGCTTGATTATTTTTTCCCGTATTTTATGTATCTGCTAAGGATGGATTTTGGGAAAATAGAATTGTTTGAACAGTTTAGAACTAGAGGGTGTTGTGTGGCAATACTGTGACCGAACCTGCGCCCACTTCTGTGGCCTAAGCTCTTCTCTGGAACCCCAGGAGGTGTCCTGCAGCACCCCAGGGCGTTCCAGAGAGCTTGTGTGGCAGAGTCTGCTTGCCTGCATGAAGTTCTCGGTGTGGTTGGGATTCTGTTTCTCTTCTCTCTTCGTGTTTGTTAACAGTGGAATGAATATCTGATTGGTGATTGGCATCTCTAATGGAAACCTACCATTTCCAAGAAGAGAAAAGGCAATAAAAACTCACTTCTTAGAAGCTGTACTCAGAATTCCATAGAAGAGAGCAGGGTCCAGGGTGAAGGCTAAGAAGGTTTTTCTTATCTAGAGATCCCAGTTTATATTCCTTCAAACAGTGGTTCAGCTGATTTAAAAAAATGAGGTAACACTCACTCAAATAACAAAGAAACTGACTTTTTTCTTATGTAGAAGTCTGAGTTAGTGAGTGGTCCAGAAGTATACCTGTCCAGAATCCGGGTCCCTTCTGTCATCTTGTTTCAGATCCTATGAAGGTTGCCTTTATCCATAGGGTTTGGAGGTGGCTCACCTCTAACATGTTCATGTTCCAGGTCCCAGAAAGGGGAAAGGAACAAATGGAGAGAAAATAAGTTACTTTTAAGGACATCATCATTTCTCTTGGATACCTTTCACCTAGACTTAGCCATATGGCCTTACCTACTTGCAAAGAAGACACAGAAATGCAGCTAGTTTCTAATTGTATGGCCATGTGCCTAGCTCAAATTGAGGAGGAGATGCTACTGAAAACAGGAAGGCACAAGAATATGATCGGAGGACAGTCTGTCACATAACCTTCAACGTACAAGTCTCACAGTATACAGTTCTAAACTGAGAGATTGCCTGATGAACAACAGCAGCAGGTAAAAGAAACACCTCACTGTTTCTCCCTTATTTTCCTCCTTGGAAACCAGGCCAGTTAGAGCCCAGCCTGGAACAGTGAGAAACAAGGTTAGGAGAACCTAGACAGACTCTAGAAGCAGGTCTTAAGAGGTGAGGCAATTTGGACGCCTTTGCTGAACTCTTGAGAGGTTTTTGAAGCTGGATCCTGTCTTTGCATTATGCAGGGCTCATTTGGTGACAAAACATAAAGAGCAACTTGAGCAAGCAAAACTGTGTTCATTATTATAAGAATACAGGGGTGACTCATTAAACCCAGGGACATGGATGGATTGGGGGAGAGGACCATATTTCTGCTGGCCTTCCTCCTGATTCGTCTCTATTTTCTGACATTTTTATCTGTGAAATCTTCTCAACCACCTTCAGGTCCAGATATTACATTCTCACTGTGCAGGGCCCAGGCTAAACCAAACTCTTAACTCGAACCCACATCCCTGGGAGAGAGATTCTGGCAAGCTTAGCACAGGCTAGCATCTGTTCAAGTGTGAAAACAGAGCTGACTGTTTCATAGAACAAATAGAACTGTCTGCCTGGGGCCTATCCCTACAGAGGAGGGGAAGGGGATGGAGACAATTCCCAGGGAAGGGCAAACTGTTATAAGCCAGCACACTTAACGTGGTAGTTGTTTCAGTAGAGGCATCCAGCTCTGATCAAGATGTATTTTCATAAAACTTTTTATTTTATAATAATTATAGATTCATAGAAGATTAAAAAAATAGTACAAAGCAGTCTTGTGTATCTTTCATGTAGCTTCTCTAAATGGTTACATTTTACCTAACATAGTAAAATATAAAAAACAGGAAATTGATGTTGAGACAGTGTATATGTATAGTTCTATGCCATTTTATCACATTTGTATGTCTTGTAACTCCCACTGTAATCAAGATACAGGAGTCACCCCACCTCATCCTCTTTTCTACTCTTTACCTGTGGTAACCAGATAAATTTTGTCATTTTCAGAATGTTATACACATAGAATCACACAGCATGTGACCTTTTGAACTTTGCTTGTTTTCACTCAGCATAATGCCCTTGACATCTAAGTTGTATAAATCAATACTGCTAAGAAATATTCTACACTATGTATGTACCACAGTCTGTTTAGCCAGTCACCTATTCAGAAACCTTTTGTTTGTGTCTAGTTATCAAGTATTACAAACAAAGCTGTTGTGAGGATCTGTGTAC
>SJYA01003500.1:126092-148730 GCA_006410615.1 Neotragus moschatus
TTGCTCACACTGGAAAAAGAAGAAATTTCAAAGGAAGTACATGTGAATAAAAGCCATACAATTTCCAACTTTACACATAAAGCAGACTGTAGGAAAGAGAAAAGAACACACAGCAGATGTTAAAATTTTGTAACATCTGCTTATACAAAAATGGCACCCTCTTAATAAAGCAAGCATACATAAGGGGCACGCTCTCATGCACCATCATAATCTAAAGTTTTAGGACTGTATCTGTAGCTCCATTAACCCATCTGTCTCCTTCAGTGATAATTACCTTCTTAGGAGGCTCTTGTTTCTGAGTGTATATGTTCGTTTTCCCAAAACCCTGGCCAAACTTGACCACTGCTCCATCCACAATGAAGGTCACAGGAGCATTCTTGGGCTGGGACTGGTAGAAGAGCGGCAGCCCACACCTACAAACAGCAGAGTGAATCTCAGGCAGGCCTCAGGATCCAAACCCCCAAAATACTGCTTCGTAAAGTGGGCTCAGACTCTGCAACTATGTGTGTTTGTGGCTTCAACTAATGATCAGCTCTTCCTGATGTTTCCCAAAAAACTACTTGATAAGAATCACAGAGGGCGCTTGTTATAACTGCCGATCAGATTCCAAGTTCCCGTCCCCAGGGGATCCTGACTGAGCTACTCTGGGGCCTGAGGCCTGCAAATCTCTTAGCATCCCATGCAGTTCTGATCATTAGACAAGTATGGCAAACGCTGGCTCCTGCTGCTGACTACTTTCCAGTCAAAACTGCTGCCATTCTTCCTAGAAGTCTGGGGAACTAGTGTGGGGTTCTGTCTTGCTCTGTTATAGCAGGGTCAAGAAGCAGCAGAAAGGCTCCACTGTGGCTGGTCCGCCACCTAAGTTCTGAGCAATCAGAACTAAGTTCACAGCATATTTTCTGTGGTTGGTCATTTCTACTCTTTTTCAGCTAAATGAAGTAGACCCACACCCATAAGATATGATTAAATTCATCTAACAAATCTAATGTGGCTGTAAACTAAAACATCCTCTTAGCCAGTTCCCTGCTTTAATTCTCCTAGTCTGAGTCTTCTGAGAGCCAAGTTCAGTTCAGTCGCTCAGTCGTGTCTGACTCTTTGCAACCCCATGAACCGCAGCACGCCAGGCCTCCCTGTCCATCACCAACTCCTGGAGTTCACCCAAACCCATGTCCATTGAGTCGGTGATCCAAGAGAGAACTGTAATTACATCAACAAGATTAAACTTGTTAAAGTTTAATATTCTCACTACTAACAACCTAAAGCTGGAAATCATATATATCTTTAAATAATACTCTCTACAGTTCTTAGGTCTGTGGTCCTGTAATAGACTTTATAAATACGTTTGGATTAAATTATACTATGTTAGACTGAGCAACTCCACTCCAAGAGAAAATACATGTTCCCACAAGATTTATACTGGAATGTTCATAGCAGCTTTATTTGTAATAGCCAAAGCCATTAACAACTCAAATGACCTTCAACGGGTCAATGGTTAAATGAACTGTGGTGCGATGGAATACTACTCAGTGATAAAGAGGAACAAATTACCATTACACATAACTTGGATGAACCCCCAAAGCTACGTGAAAGAAACCAGATCAAAGAGACACACATTGTATGGAGTAGAACACACACTGCAGAGTTTATGTCACATTTTAGAATAGGTAAAACCACAGCAGCAGAAGGTAGGCCAGTGCTGGCCAGGGGAAGGGGGACTGACTGCAAAGGAGCCCTGGAAATGAACTATGTCACAGGAGGGGTGATGTTACATGGCTGTATGCTTTTGTCAATACTCATCAAACTGTCCACTTAAGAAGGCAAATTTTATTATATATAAGTTACATCTCAATTAAAAAATAATTCTATGTTTCAAAACCCATTTTTGTGGTCAGTTGGTCAGAGATGTAATTTGGCCAACTGCAGCTCTTCAAGAAGCCTACCTGCATAAGTGAAGTCTGAAGGCAGGTTAAGATTATAAGGATAAGGATATAACAGAGAATTGTCTCCAAATGATGCTTTTCCTAACACATCACTACCTCAACTTTCTTATGCTCAGGGAAACCCACACTGTTAATACTTACTTTGCACACTTCTTCCTGTACTGTCGTTCAATGCCTTCAGGTCTGCACAGAAAATGGAAGTTAAAAAAGATACGAACAAATCTCATAACCTACCAAACTCACTTGCTCATTTCCTCAAATGTTAAAATGGCTTTTCAAAAGCTGTCCTTTCCTAGATCAGCTGTCGATTTACACATGTATTTATTTTAAAGCACTTCTTCCATCCACAGGCACCCTCCTGACAGAGGAGGCAGTGTGATAGCAGTTATAGTCACAGAAGCGGTCGGGTTCACAGTAACAATAACACCAACAATAACAACAGTGGTAATCACTTGTATAGCTTTTATTATGTACCAGGAGCTGTTCTAAAGTGTACATGTATTAAACCCTTTAATCCTTACAACCACCCCATGAGGTAGGTCATGATATCACTCCCATTCAACAGACGAGGGTGAAGCAGCACAAAGCAGTTACACAGTCTGCCAAGGTCACAGAGCTAGGAAGCAGAATAGGTTGAACTCAAGCCCTAGGTTGAACTAAGGTGGTCAAGCTCAACAGCCCACACAACACTGCCTTAGATAATCAACCGAGAGGTAAAGACTCTTCTACTCATCCGGTTGCTTCATAGAAACCTGGGACTCATCTTTGTCTTCTCTTTCCCTCATCTCCCACAATCTACTTCATCCACAAATCCTGTGGATTTTAGCTCCATAAAAGGTCTTGAACCTACTCTTCTCCACCCTCCTGCCACCGTCTCAGCCCAGTCCACTAGCATCTCTTCCCCAGATTATTGTCCCAGCTACCCCCCAGTCTCCTCCCCTCCCCTCCCTGTTTCAACTTTTTAAATAAGCAGTGTGTGCAGGTGGTATAGAAAAGAGTATAAAGTGAAAGGTAAATATCCTCTCCACTCATCTTCCACGCACCCAGTTCCCTCCCCCAGCCCCAGAGGCAAATACTGTTACTGGTTTCCTCCCTTCCTCCCAGAGTTGATGACACAGCAAAGTTTTCTCTTCCTTTTTAGACAAATGTAGCCCACCTGTTCACTTACAGTGAAACAGCCTCTCTGTTCACTTAAAATTACATCTTGGTTAAAAAAATGTGATCTTTCCCAATCAATTGATAAAGAATTGCCTCATTGTTTATAAGGGCTCCATTCTATCTATTTGTATTAATGAACCAAAATGTCTTACCTGCTGGGTAAATCCTCCGAGTGTATCCACTTCAGATTCTGATAGATAACAGCCACATTACTCTGCACAGAAGCTGAACCACTGTATACCCCACCACCAACGTGAGACTTCCCGTTTCCCTACAGTCTTACCAACACAGTATGTTATTAAAATATATGACGGCCAATCTGGCATGTGAAAAATGAGATCTCAAAACTTGCATTTCTTGTTTTTTAAAGAATGAAGTTAGGCATCTTTTCATATATTTAATAGACATTTTTATTTTCTTTTTTTGATGAACAGTCAGTCTCTTTTTGGCCTACTGAGTTGTCATTTTATTCTGTTCTATTCTTATTGTTTTGTGTTGTGTTTTGACCAAGCTGTGCAGCACGTGGGATTTTATTTCCCCATCAGGGATCAAACCTGTGCCCCCCTACAGTGGGATCATGGAGTCTTAACCACTGGACCACCAGGGAAGTCCATCTCTTTATTTTATATTAAGGAAACTTGCAAACGTTAAGGGTTCTTGCAAATATTTCTTCTCCAGCTGGACATTTGTCTTTGACTTTTTCCCCCACGTGGAAATTTTAGATTTTTGTGTGATCACATCAATCGTGTATATGATACTTAGTTAGGACTTCACCACTCTAAGTTCATATCTAAAATAAAAATTCTGAGCACTTATTCTAGAACCTGCTTCCATTACTATCTCATTCTTAATCATTCTCCAAAGAGAGTCAAGAGTGGCTTCCCAGGACAGCTAGAATAAAACACAAACTCCTCACCATGGCCTTCTAGGGACTAGCTGGGCAGAGAATCTGGCCCGGCCTCATCTCCTACTTTCCTCCCCGCTCACTGTGGCCTCTCCACAGCAGCTTGCCTCTGTTCTTGGAATAAACAAGTGCTTTCCCATCTCTGATCTTTCACACACACTATTCTCTCTGCCTGGAATGCACATCTCACCTGTTGCATTCTTATCTTTTTTGGTGTCAGTTCAAATATCACCTAGTTATAACAGCTTTCCCTGAACACCTTTTCAAAGAGGTTCTCATGTGATCCTGGATGAACCCTTTGTTTCATTCATATGACTTTCCATAATTATAATTACTTTATTTTTTTGTCATCCCACTAGACTGTAAGGTCCATGAAATCAGAGATCAGCAGAGACCATGCCTGTCTGTCTCACACTATTCCCAGAGCTGAGCACAGTACTGCAATAAATACTGACTAGATGAATTCTTAAAATAATTTAAGTTTAGCTAGGAAAATTATAACCACACAGGTAAATTCTTAGATGGAGGAAAGCGAACAGGGTGACGGGAACACAGAGGTGGCAGCACCAAATCTGTCTGAGGCAGTTATGAAAGGCTTCGTGAGCAGTCAGCAGTCCTGATAGAAAAATGGGATTTCAAGCAGAGGGGCAACTCTGTGCAAAAGGCAAAACAGTAGAGCATATTCAGAGAATTACAAATAGTCTAACGTTCTCGGGACCTAAAAAAAATCAAGGGGGTACTACTGATAAGACATAAAAAAAAAAAAGATTTTAAGATTATACTATGAATAACTATACACCAACACACCAGTTAATCTAGATGAAAAGGACAAATTCCAGGAATGATAGAATGACACAAACTACCAAAACTCACTGGAAAAAGAAAATCTGACTGGACTATGACAAGTATAAGGAGATTGATTTAGTGATCAAAAAAAAACTTTGCACAAAGAAAAGCCCAGGACCAGTGGCTTCACTGGGGAATTCCTCCAAAAGTTCAAAGAAGAATTAATACTAACGCTTCACAAACATTTCGGAAGAGGAAGAAACACTTCCCAATTCATCCTGTGAGGCCAGTATTACCTGAACATCAGGCAAAACTATCACAAGAACAACAAAAACAACAAAGTAGAGATCAACATTGCTTAAAATTATACAGACAAAAATCCTCAAAAAAAAAAAAAAAGGCAAAAACAGAATCAAGCAGCATATAAACTATTATACCACATGGCCAAGCAGAATTTATCCCAGGAATGCAAGATTGGTGCAAACAAAAAAATCAATCAGTGTGATACACTATAATAACAGAATAAAAGAGAAAAAACATATAGATCATCTTAGATGCAAAAAAAGCATTTGACAAAATTCAAAGCCCCTTCAATATGTTAGAAATAGAAGGCAACCTCCTCTACCTTATAAAAGGCATCTATGAAAAATTCCCATCTACTAAGCCACATAAATGAACATCATACTCACTGGTAAACGACAAACCTTTTCTCTAAGATCAGTTGACAATTCCAATTACAATAGCATCAAAAAGAATACAATACTTAGGAGTAAACTGAACAAAAGAAGTGCACAACCTGTGCACTGAAAACTACAAAACATCACTGAAAGAAATTAAAGAGCTAAGTAAATGGAATGACGTTCCATGTTCACGGACTGAACACTTAATGTTGTTAAAATGGCAATACCTTCCAATGAATCTACAACTTCAACATAATCCCTAGCAAAATCCCAGTTGGCTTTTTTTTTGGCAGAAATTGACAAGCTGATCCTAAAATTCACATGGAATTATAAAGAATCCAGAATAGCGAAAAAACAATCTTGAAGAACAAAGTTGGTAAACTCACACTTAATTTCAAAAGTTAATACAAAGACACCGTAATCAAGACAGGGTGGTAGTGGATGTGGAAAGTGACAGGTTGCAGGGCACGTAATTAGGCAGACTGCTATATTCTCAGTAACCAGGGCTCCCACATTCAGCTGGCTAAAAAGGAAGGGTACGATCAGACTGAAATTTCGCCCTGGCTAGGAAGGGAGCATGCTCAAATGGGCCCTTGGAAAGACTATTCATGATTAGAGCAAGAACTACATCAACCAAGGGGGAAGTCTACCATGCCTTGTTGGTAAACTCTGAGAACTCTGGCCCAACAGAGACACTTGGCCAGAGACCACTGGCCTGGGCAATATTGGGCACTAAAGGCTGGACTCAAAGCTGGCTCACTCCCAGGATCAGGCTGATTGGATTCTAGGGTTGCCACTGCAGTCTGGGGCCACCCAGTTTTCTGGCCTAGAGGTGAGGGCATCTGCCTTATAGTGCTACAGGAGACTGTGGCTTAGTTGTGTTGTTAGATTACTGTCTGTATTAACGAATATAATACATGTAATAAATATTTTGATAATCCTAAAGGCGGTTAATAATTTTCAAAATCAGAAACCCAAATAAAGTTTAACAGAGAGAGGAAAAGCACAAGAGAACGAATTTGCTTTAGATAGAGCATGTTATGTATAAATCTTCCCCAGTGTTACCTGGGGGGCCTTCTTTTGTGAATTTCGTATGTTTTAATAATCTGCACTCTCCATTTGTATTTTGTATATAACCAATTTTCTCTTCAACTGCATAATTCTAGCCTGATTTGGCACTGAATGTTGCCTAGCAATAGTTTCTAATTCTTTTCATCAGTGTGGGCTGATAACAGTTCGGTTTCTTAAATATGCATAGCTAAGTGTCAGCTGGTAGTTTTTTCTGGCGCAACACTAGAATATAAGCTCTGTAAGGGCAGGGTTCTTTGCTTGTTTACTGGATGTAGTGTATTGCCTATAGATAAAATCCAAACTTGTCTACTTTAGCATTTTATCCTGTCCCTACTCCAGGCTCCATGAACCCCTTCTGGTAAAGTAACCTGGGCTCTAGCCACAAGGGACTACTTATATTTCCCAAGCACACCGTATTTGATGCTTTTAATACTTTCATAGTCCTTCCACCTGGAATGTTCCTCATCTACTTGGTGAAATCCTAGTTCAAGGCCAAACACAAATGCCACCACCTTTTGGTGTCTTTCCTGACCACCAGTCAGGCAAGATGACCTGCTCCTGTCTGTTTTCCCAGAGCCTTCTGTTCACACCAGTATTTTATCATATCACAATAGGTAGTCCATTCCCTTGTTGAGCCATGAGCTCTTTAATGGTAAGGACTGTGCCTTACTCATCTTTGCAGATCCAGTCATTAACACAGTGTGCTCCAAGAGATTACAAGTTGAATAAACTCATTTTACTTGCAAAACCCCCAAATTACAACTATCAAGTGACAACAGAATCACATTTCACCATTTCAGCAAAGCACAATAAAAACATGTGCACAATAAAAACATGGCTGTATTAACAGATGTTGAGAACCACCACAAATGTCAAAGTATTGGGCCCCAAATACATGACCTGTTTGATACTAGATGGGGTATTTATACTTCTCAGAACTAGACCCCAACACAAGCAGAAAATCCTAGACAGAACATCAACGTCTTACCTCCGAAGATATATAGTCTCCTCGTCTTCGGTGTTACAAAACTTGTGGGCATGTTTGGCACCATCAATCACACGGGACCGGTCCCGGGGCCTCATGGGCAACTTCTCTAACTGACAGTCTAAAGGAATGAAGAAAGATTTGGTCACAAGAGTCACTGAAAAATACCCTGAGGCAATCAGAACTTTTCAGGGGAGGCCTTTTGCACTGTAATTTTTACTAAAATTATGACATTTATTGAAGGCTATTATTAAATTTTCCAACAAAAAATGACTTGGTGTCAGGAGACCTGGATTTTAGCTCCAGCTGTGTTACTGGTGATCTTCGGCAAACCACTTCCTCTTTGGAAGTCTTTCCCCTTATTTGATTATATTACCTCAAAAGTCCTTCCCAGCACTGCCTTTCAAGTTTTCTATGAGTCTTTCTGTTCCTGATACATATACTTAGGAAAGCAGGGGCTTGGACTAGAGTGGTAGAAATGGAGGTGGTAAGTAGTAGTCAGATTCTGGATAGCTTTTCAAGAAAGCACCTGAAGAATGTACTGATGGGTTGAACGTAGAAGTCAAGAAAGATTCTGAGATACTGGGTTAGGATTAGGGTTTCAAGAAAGACAGACTGATCATCTCTGTAAAATGCTACTGAGAGGGGGATTTAAATGGGCACTGATAATTGAGCATTGAAACAGGTAACACGTTCGTTAGTAACTTTGACAAATAACGTTTATATGGTTAGGTGAAAAAGTGAGGGCAAGAAGGAATCGGAAATGAGGATGCAGAGACAGCCCACATACGCAATTCTTTTTAGAAATTTTGCTGTAAAAAAAGCAAAGAAATGAGGTTAGCTCGAGGAAAATGTAGGCTCAATGGGGAGGAGTTCTTTTCACTTGATAAAAGCTATTACAAAATCCTTGTATCGGGCAGAAAGGTCATAGTTTCTAGAGGCAGAGAGGGAGAACAGGGAGTATATTTTTTCTAAAGGAGGAATTTCCTTTTGAAGGCGGTCTGCATACAGAATTACAAGATGAAGCACAATACAGAAAAGTTCCCTGGAGAGAGGTGGCGATGGGTACGGCGGATTTTAATGGAGGGGAAAATCTTCTAAGAGACGCGGCTCTCAGATCACAGCCAGGAGAACCCGAAGTTGCACTCCTTGCAGACTACTCACCCAGCACCAGGACCATCTGGCCGCACAAACAGTAGTAGACGTGAAGGGGCTTCTCGCCGTCGTCATATTCCTCCCGGTCTCGGGTGTCAGAGCAGACGACGGACCGGGACACTACTTTAGGCATACTTCAGAGCGGCAGCCAGAAAACGCTAAACCAAAATTAAGGGTCGCGCAAAAGTGACGTCACACGCCCGTCGCGGCTCCCTCCAACTGAAAGGTTGGTCAGGTGTCAACGGTAGTCACGTGAACTTCCGGGCCGTCCCATTAGTCTAAGATGCATGGGGGGATCCCTGGTGTCTGCCAGAACCTCCTTTCCCTTGGCCTAAGTTCTGGGGGGCTGCTTTACTTGGGACTTGGGACACTCTTAATCATTTAAATTATTCATTTATATTACTATACACATTACATATGTATATACATATATGTAACTAGAAATAAAAAAGGGCTATTTACACTTTATATGCATAATACAGATTTTAAATGTGCCTCTAAATGTGATTTGATTGGCCATCTAAAGGAGCTCAGTTCTTGGTGTTCATTGGAGGGACTGATGTTGAAGCTGAGACTCCAATACTTTGGCCACCTGATGTGGAGAGCTGACTCATTTGGAAAGACCCTGATGCTGGGAAAGATTGAGGGCAGGAGAAGGGCACGACAAAAGATGAGATGGCTGGATGGCATCACCGACTCAATGGACATGGGTTTGGGTGGACTCCAGGAGTTGGTGCTGGACAGGGAGGCCTGCCGTGCTGCGGTTCATGGGGTCGCAAAGAGTTGGACACGACTGAGCAACTGAACTCAACTGACTGATTCAGGATGAGTACCTAACAAAGTCAAAGAATCTTAGAACTTGAGATCTGGTTCACATAACATATACTTCACCCTTTCAAAGTGTATAATTCAGTGGGTTTTAGTATATTCACGAAGTTTTGCAACTATCACCACTACCTAATATTTTCATCATTCCCCAAAAGAAATCCCTTAGCCAGCACTTTTTCCACCTCTTTCCCAGCCCCTGGCAACCACTAATCTAGCTTTCTGTCTCTCTGGATTTGCCTCTTCTGGAAATTTCTAATGAATGAAATCATACAATATGTGGCTGTTGGTATCAGGTTTCTTTCAGTTTTGTTTCCAAAGGTCATTTGTTTTGTACCATGAATCAATTAGTTAAAAAAAAATCACTAAAAAGGAACCTCATTCCTTTTTATGACTGGATAATATTCTGTTGCATGGATATACCGCATTGTGTATATTCATTCATCAGTTGGTGGACAATTGGGTTATTTCCACTTTCGTAATTACTGAGTACAGCAGTGCTACTATGAACAGTGGTGAACAGGTTTTTGTAAGAACATATGTTATTATACTTTTATGATTTGTGAGGGTATATGTTCTCTCAGATGTTTACTAAAGAGTGGAATTGCTGGGTCATATGATAACCTTATGTTTAACTTTTTGAGGAACTCCTAAGAATGTTACCCAAAGTAGGTTTATTATTTTACCTTTACCACCAGCAGTGTATATGGGGTTCTGATTTCTTCATGTCCTCACCAATAATTATCTTTTTTTTTTTATTATAGCCATCCTAGTGAGTGTGTGGTGGTATCTTATTGCCATTTTGATTTGCCTTTTTCTGATGGCTAATGATACTGAGCACCTTTGCATATACTTTTTTTGCATTTAAATATCGTATTGGGAGAAATGCCTACTCCAATCCTTGCCCATTTTTAATTGGGCTATTTATTACTGTATTGTTGAATCATGAGACTTCATTATATATTTTTGGATACTCTATGCTAATCAGGTGATTTGCAAATAGAGACATCTGAATGATCCCGTTTGCCACAGGTTTAGGGAACATCTTCCCACCCTTCCTTCCTCAACCCAGAAACTCTCCCAGAATGCTCTTTGTGAAGGACCAGAACCTGGGCCACCCAGAATAAGGACATTTAGACAGCTTACATTGGATCAGTTCAAATGATGACACCAAAATAGTGGATTTTTTAACAGAGAACTTACTGAAGAAAGCAGGAACTGGTGACCAGAAAATTGACAGAGTAGCTGGAAGAAGAGTAGTGTTCTAGATATACAAGATGTAACCCAATGGGAATTTAAAGCCATCTGCTAGCCTTCAAATGAACCTGAGTTAAACCATAAAAGAAGTATCAAGTCTTTAAGACTCACAGCATTTTCTCCTTAGGTCTTAGTGCAATGTCATCACTATAAGTCTATGTTATTTAGTATTTAATTATCTTCTACTGTGTGCAGGCAATGTGCTTAATAATACATACTGGTTGCATAGTGATCAGTTATAGTCTTCCTCCCTCATGTGGCTTAGTCTAGTTCAGGGATGGGCAAAGGGCTAGAGAGTAAATATTTTAGGCTTTGAAAGCCAACAGGCAAAATCAAGAACACAATGTAGGTATTTATATCACTAGAGAAAACAAGTTATCACAAATGTTTTATCAATGGAATTCAAAATATAATAATTGAGTATAATTTTTCATAATACAGATCCACTAGTGAGAGGAATGACATTCTTTTATGAAGAGGATAATATTTCACTTAATTAGCATTCAAAGTGAGTGTTTCCTATTATCAAAATCAGTTACACTTTTTTTTTTTTTTGCCACATCTTGCAGCATGTGGGATCTCAGCTTCCAACCAGGGATGGAACGCATGCCCCCTGCAATGCAAGTGCAGAGTCCTAACTACTGGACCACTGGGGAATTCCCTTTTATTTTTTTAATACATTTTTAAAGGTTTATAAATTGTTTCAATTTCTCAAGATTGCTAAGAATCTCATTTTTAATCTGTAATAAAAACTTACAACTTGATTTTTTCAAAAGAATCAACAAATTGCAAGCAACTGTTAATAAAGGTCTTAATAAAAAATCAGCTACAGATATTTATCTGTTAATGCTTATCTGTAGTAATGAGATTTTATGTATTTCATCTTTGAGAAAAATCTTAACACAGATAAGTACTGCCACATACTAATATCAATCCACAAGAATCTGAGTTTTAATTGAGCATATTTATCTCTTGGGGCTTCCCTGGTGGCTCAGGGAAGAATCCGCCTGAAATGCAAGAGATGCAGGTTCGACCTCTGGATTGAGAAGCTCTCCTGGAGAAGGAAATGTCAGCCCACTCCAGTATTCTTGCCTGGGAAATCCCATGGACAGAGGAGCTTGCTGGGCTACAGTCCTTGGGGTTGCAAAAGAGTCGGATGCAACTTAGCGACTAAACAATTGATCTCTTAGATAGCACTTACAGAATTCTATCAGATTCTTCTCTTGACATTTGTGTTTTAGCATATTGTTACATTGCAGAATGATCACTTCCAATTGATGTTTAAGTGGGAGTTCCTCAATCACACAGTTAAACTGCTTTTGAAATACGGAAATTTGCTTTGCACTCACATCAGGGTCCATAAAACACCATGGGTTTTATGCTCAGACAATATATCCACAGCAAATTCGTGTGGGAATGCAAATCTAGTCTGTTTTAACTTTTAACAGCACAGGAAGTGATTAAGTAACTAGACATTACTTGTGGTTCAAAAAGTGTCAGTTGTCATTGAAATGATTTCACTGCAGCATAAATGTCACATGTAAGAAGCATTTTTGCTTTGTAATTTTAGGTTAAATTTATTAAGTAACATTATTAAGTCTCCAGCAAAAGCTAATTCCATTCAGTATTCAATAATAGTGGTTCAGGGTGGTTCTTCTGGCTCAGAAAAATTTCCCAATTCCAGCCATAAGCTATAAAAATACAAAAACAAACAGATGAAACAACGACAAAAAACCCTTACAATCGCTAAGCTGTTGAACTGCTGTTGGTGGGTCAAGTTAGAATATTCAGCCTCTATATCTGACAAAAATTCATGAAATTGCCAATATTTAGTCCACGAGAGTGAATGAAGTTCACTGTTGACACGAATGGTTGAGTAACACAAGATAGACTAAAATATTTTCCTGTGAAGTACCTATTGTTCAGTAAGATAACAAATGACTATAGGATTTAAACAACTTCCAATTTTGCAAGTTTTGTACATTTGCCCAACTAAGCCTTTTTCTCCTTTGTACATATTTGAAATGCATCTTAGCAGATTCTACTTCAGGTTGTATTGAACTAGTGTTTTCTTGACTTTTTTGAAAATATTCTCATCTGCAGTCATCTACAAAGCTATCTGTATTCTTGGGCTTCCCTTGTGGCTCAGCTGGTAAACAATCTGCCTGCAATACTGGAGTCCTGGGTTAAATCCCCAGGTTGGGAAGATTCCCTGGAGAAGGGAAAGGCTACCCACTCCAGTATTCTGGCCTAGAGAATTCCATGGACTATATAGTCCATGAGGTCGCAAAGAGTTGGACACAACGAGCGACTTTCACAGGCTCTCCATACAGGCAAATTCTTCCATCATTTTAAACTCAGCATTGACCCTCTGAGTAAACAACAACAATTGAGGAGTATTGTTAAGATCTGTCAACTTATCAAGAGCCAAGGGAAAACACTTGAAACCATTTGCCCTGTTTTTTTAAAACTTACTATTGGTGTTGCTTCCAATGTCCTCAACCTCTGAGCCACTGTTCTTGCTGAAAGCCTAAAAAGTTTATTTTCCCTGGACACGTTTCTTTGGCTTTTGCAATAAAACACAATTTAATTAACTCACCACCAGTAAGTAGATGGTTTTCTTTGCTTGGCTAACAATTGAACCACTCAGAAACTTACTTTGGCAGCAACCTCATTTTCATTTTTCACTTTTGTGAAGAATCCTGCTATGATAAGATATTTTATTTTAAACTTTCTAATTTGCCTAACCATTGCTTTCCTGTGAACTGGGAACATTGTGATGAGTACTTAGTTTGGTAATGTCGAGGTATATTGTATTCTTTTAGCCATGCTATAGCATCACTGTGTAATAAACACAGTGTTTTGACATCTACATTGATGACCAAGTCATCTATACTCCACCATGCCTTGAAAGCACAACATTTGAAATCCACTTTCTTATTTTCTTGTTTTGACATGATAGACATGCAGTTGTAATTTTTTTTAATGCCAAAACATGGTGAAAGAAGTGGTTCCCAAAACACTGTTGCATTACAACCATGTCACTGTGGTTTGTAGTGGACTGACCAACAGTGGGAAGTGGTGAGGGCACCACACACACTTTCTGTCACAGCTCCTCAACTCTTTCATTGCAGCACAAAAGCAACCATAGTGAAACTTTATTTATGGGCATTGACATCTGAACTTCATATCATCTTTATGTGTCATGGAATATGATTGAATACTATCCTCTGTCCATGGGATTTTCAGGCATTGCTAACACATGCATGCATGCTCAGTTGCTCAGTCATGTCTGACTTTTTGTGACCCCATGGACTTTAGCCCACCAGGCTCCTCTGTCCATGGGATTTTTCAGGCAAGAATACTGGAGGGGGCTGCCGTTTCCTCCTGTAGGGGATCTTCCCAACTCAGGGAACGAACCTGCGTCTCCTGCATCGCAGGCAGATTCTTTACCCCTGAGCCATCAGGGAAGCCCACATCACTGACAAACTTGTCTTTAAATTGAAAAGGACTTCTAGTTTCTTGACCCCTGTTCTTGGGAGGGAAGAGAGGATGCTTGCCTGTGAAGAAGGTATTTCTTCAAGATATCAAAGTGGTAAGGAGGGTGGAAGGAAGGCTTGGCTGGCTCTGCTGTAGTTAGTACATTCCAGTCCTATAACCGTCTATGCTGGAGAATGATCTTCTGTGTGCTGCTTGCTATGACAACCCTGCTTCTGACGAGGAATGTGGGGGCACAGTATGCCTGCAATGCAATTCCACTGTGCAGTCAGGTAATGCTCTCCCCATACCCTGGTGCCCTGGGGCTCCCAGAGAGCTGCTCCTTAGCTATACAGCAAAGGAGTTTCAGAAAACAGACAAGCCCACAACACACTCACATGCATCTCTAGCCTTCAATGAGTTTCAGACATTTATACCCAATCCCTTATATCCAGAAACCTCCCAAACCTCACCTCCTCTCCAGTACACTATATACCATTTCTCAGTGGGATGCTTTCAGTACATCTCTCTCAGGCTCAAACACCTATAAAAGCTGCCTAGCAAGCCTGCATTCCTCATCCTCATATTTGAGGGCATTTGATCAACTTCTGTCATCCTCACTTTTCCAAGTCAAGGTCTTGTCAGTCTGCATTAGCCTCTCTAATCTGCCCACTGTCCCCAGATCCTGGTTAAGCTCCATGTCCACGTTTGTGCTGTTTAGGAACTACTTGTGTTCTTCCCTCCCTAGCCCTGCTTTCATCTTTTCTGAAGCAACACTGAAATAAACCCATTTCAGGAAGCTTGCTCTAACCCCACCAGATTGATGATTCCCCTGCTGTACAGATTCTTCAGCATCTGTGGAGTCACTTGTTTCTGGTCTGCAATTTGCTGCTGCTCTGGAGGCAGAATTCTAAGATGCCACCCCCTTCCTCAAGATTTCTGGTCACTTCTTCGAGCTATTCAGTCAAATAGTAATCTGAGTTCTGCTATCAGGCAATTTTGCAGATGTAATTAAGGTGCCAAATGAGATGATTTTAAGATCAGGAGACTATCTGGGGTGGGCCTGACCTAATAAGATAAGGCCTTAAAAGTGAGCTGGGCTCTTCCTAAAGAAAGAGATTCAAATTGTGAGAGGAAAAGAAATACATTTTTAAAAAGTGTGACAGGGATTTGATGGGAGAGAAATTCTCTGCTGCTGGATCTGAAGATGGAGTAGGCCACATGGCAAGGAGTGTAGGTAACGTCTAGGAACTGAGACTGGTCCCTGGCTGGCAGCCAGTAGGGAAATGGGGCCTTCAGTCCTGCAACCACAGGAACTGAAGTTGGCTAACAGCTTGTGGCAATTTGTTAAACATCAATAGAAAACTAAAGCACTTGCTTTCATAAATCTTGCTTTTGTTGATTCTGTATGTGTGTATTAGTAGACAGCAAGCTCCTAGATGAGAGGAAAAGGAAGTTTTAAAATTTATTTTTGTATCCCCTTCCCACCGCAGCCATAATGTGATGGTATATTAGGGAGATTTGCTTTAACTGATATATTAGAATTAATGGGAGATGTAAATCCTTGGCCATGAAAGTACCTGTTGTAAAGCAGCAGCTAGAATCATTACCATTGTCAAGTGCCTCCTGTCTCCCATTTTAGCAACAAATTCCTGCACATCTGATATCTTCTGGACATCTTCAGGGAGATGTCTCACTAGTACCATGAGCTCAGCAAGTCCCCAAATTTTCTCTCCCTAAACTGCCCTTCCCCTCTTTTCCCTAATTCAGGTAATGGTACTTCAAACTCCCAATTATCTTGGGGGTTAGAACTTGAGCCATTGTTTAGCTACACTGCACTTGGAGGCTTGTGGGGATCTTAATTCTGGGACCAGGGGTTGACCGGTGTCTCCTGCATTGGAAGCACAAAGCCCTAACCCATGAACCACCGGAGAAGTCCCCAGAACTTGAGCCTCTGTAGACTCCTTCCTCTCTCTTGTCCCCACGTTCTGTTGGCGAGTCCTGTCCGTTTTTATTGTCATTGCCTGGTTCACTACCTCTCACCTGGAATACTTCAAGAGTCTTCTAATTGCTGTCCTGGGACCCATCTCCAATGAGTACAGCTCTGATCATGTTGCCTTTCTGCTCAACCAACTTCCAAGGAAGCCATTAGCTTGGCATTCAAAACTCTCCCTGAGTGAACCTAAACCTACTTTTCTCATATTTCCAAAAAATTCTTAAATGAGTATTTTGCCTACTTTCTATGTTATTTGGGGTTGACCTTTTTAAAAAACATTCTTTAAAACTGTTATTGCTTTTGCAGGTCCACATACTAACTGTGACTCTTCCCTGCAACCTACAGCTTTTTCACCTGCATCTTACAGTTCCTTTTGCTTCAGACTCACTGCTCTTCCAATTCTCTGCAATCGGATATTCTCATACCCTTGGACTCTTCTGAACATATAGTAGCCACTTGGCTTGTTGAACTGTCAAGGGGAAATGTGGTTCCAGAGCCAAATTGTGAGTGCCCAAAGCTAAAGCCTCATTCTACTTGCCTCCAGCTCTCATTCCCTCCCCCAGGACACACACCACCATTTCATTCTGCTTTGGGGCTGATCATCGGCCTGAATGTTGGGGCCCGCACATTCATCCTATAGAGAAGGGACCTTCGACCTCACCGTCGAGGTCGATTTACTCTTTGGATGTTCAGTGATTTTGACCAGTCACACAGCTTCCTCCCCAGTTTCCCGTGTCCGTAGGAGGTGTATGCCCTAGAGTTCCGGCTTTAGGAGAACTGGTTTCGCCTTCGTCCACTCTGTCCTCATTGAGATTGAGACTTCATCCTTCTCCCCCTCGGCCACTGTGTGCACTTTAATAAGTGATCTGATCTCAAAAAAAAAAAAAAAAAGAGAGAGAGAGAAGAAGAAGAAGAAAAAGGAAAAACAAAAAAAGCTTCCCATGGTTCGTCTTAGAATTGGCAAGTGAAGGTGGACCGATTCCACCACCCGATCCTATTGAGTTCCCGGCAATTACATGCGGCCCGCAGCTTGCTTCTCACCCTAGCTCCCCGCGTCCCCCAGAGGTTTAATGACCTAAGCAACTTTCCTCCCCCCCACCCCTGTCCCGTCTTGGTACGGTCTGTCCGGCGTTTGGCGTTCCACCCCCGTCGTTTCCTTCCAGGTTGGTTCAGCCCCGGTCTACTCTGGGGTGGTGCTAAGCCGGCGCCAGATCGACCCTCGACTTAGGAGAGGCAGTGCGGTTCCTCTAGGCGCTTCTCCGTTGGTTCCTCAGGCTTCCTCAGCCTCCTCACCACCCGCGGGGACCCGAGAGCTCGGTGTATGCCCCACCCCTGACCCCGCTAGAGACATGTCCACCCCGGCTCGGCGGCGTCTCATGAGGGACTTCAAGAGGTAACCCGCCCGGGACTCTAGGGGCCGGGGGCTGCCGCCGGGGTACAGGGCGGGGCCGGCAGCGGGCCGGGCGGGCGGCGGGTTCAGGATAGCGGGAGGTTCCTGTGGTGTTTCCCTGTAGGTTACAGGAGGATCCTCCAGCCGGAGTCAGCGGGGCTCCGTCCGAAAACAACATCATGGTTTGGAACGCGGTCATTTTTGGGTGAGTCTGCGTTCCGGATGGTGGTGAGGGCTGAGGGACCCGTGTGCCCGCTGGGACCCACCCGGTGCGGAGGCGGGGACTGGGAGAGACGGTTTGGGGCTCGTTGGGCCTAGGCGCCTCCCCGGAGCCTGTGCCTCGATTAGCTCGGTTCGCGCTGCCAGGGGAACCGTTTGGGGTTCGGAGGGGGGCGGGGCGGGGAGCGGTGGCGCTTCAGCCTGCCTGGGGTTTCTGAGCCCCAAAGCTCTATTGGTAGTGGCTTTGTAACCCGGGAAGCGGTGGTTTACCAGAGGTGGGGCGAACAGATGAACCGGGGAGAGAGGAGCCCCTGATGTGGGAACTGACTTGGTTGTTTTTTTTTTTTTTTAATTTTAATTTTTTAGTTTGTTTTGCTTTACCTGACTTGTTTCTTTCTGTGTTGTAGGCCTGAAGGGACCCCGTTTGAGGATGGTAAGAGAGTTTCTTTACCCACCTTTTGGGACCCTGATCTTCTGGGGAAAGGGTTTCCTAGTCAGCCTGGAAGTGCCTCCTACTTAATAACCCGCTTCTCCCTAGCCTCTGCCTACTAAAGGCTTGAGAGGAGTCCAGTCTGTGGCAGGTTGTTTTGGCTATTGTCCGCTTTACTAGAACTGCTTCTTTTTTCCTGCTGCTTAAAAAAATCTGAGTAAGGCAGTCACTTTTTAAAGGGAGCATGATACCACTGATGTTAAGGGTTTGTGAGGTTTGGGTTGTGATCCTGCTAAATTCAGGACCACCACCCCCTCCATCAGGATACTGAGTTAGGATCAACTCAACCACTTGCTGATCAACTCAGAGACCCCAGGGACTGTCTGGTTCAGAATTCTGTCACAAGGGTGGGAACTGTGTTCAGCAGGTGCTTCATGTGTGTTGTTGGATGTTGAATGGATGCAGGAATCTCTTGCACACAACTGTCTGGTTTCTATAATCTGACACTGAGTGCTTTTCAGCCTCACTGCTTTAAGGTGGTCTTTAATGGCACCTTCAATAGTCAGTTCGTTGTTTCTTATTTTTAAATGAGTTTTCAGCATGTGCTTTTATCAAGACTTTATGATTAGTAATCTCAAGGCAGTTTCACAGTTGAGGGGAGCCTTAATGTACTCTCTTCCCAGTGTCCAGCCTCCTTCAAGATACTACACGTACTTATAGGTACATGATTTTTAGGTTTAGGTTTGACTTTTAAAAACACACTAAGTCGCTTTTTAAGGACTTTTTAAAGCTTCTTGTTTTGATATAATTATAGATTTGTGTGGAATTATAATAAATAATAATACAGAGAGACCTTGGGTACCCTTCACCTGTTCCCCCCTCTCCCTTGGTAACATCTTGAATGACTATGCACAACCAGGAAATTGACATTGATATAGTTTTATGTGCACTCAGTTGTGTGTGTATAGTTAATTGCTTTTGAAAGCGTAATGCATTTAAAAAGATGATTAAAATTATTTGAACTACTGATTGACATCTTTAATATTTGAGGTATTTTTAAACAGAAAAGGATCTTTCTGTTATTTTCTTCTCAGTGCCTTATATTCCTTTGGTCATATAGCCTTTGAGAGAAATCTGTACACATATGCACACACATGCATACACCTCGGTTTAAAGGTGGCAACAAAAGCATTTCTACAAACTACTCAGTACAAAGTTGCCAAGTCAGATTGCCTTTGAATGTTACCAATCACAGCATGTTGTGAGGTAAATGAATACAAACCAATTCTAGGATTCCTCTCAAACACTCAGATTTCTCCAGCAGATTGTAAACAGTAATCTAGNCCCCTGTCCCGTCTTGGTACGGTCTGTCCGGCGTTTGGCGTTCCACCCCCGTCGTTTCCTTCCAGGTTGGTTCAGCCCCGGTCTACTCTGGGGTGGTGCTAAGCCGGCGCCAGATCGACCCTCGACTTAGGAGAGGCAGTGCGGTTCCTCTAGGCGCTTCTCCGTTGGTTCCTCAGGCTTCCTCAGCCTCCTCACCACCCGCGGGGACCCGAGAGCTCGGTGTATGCCCCACCCCTGACCCCGCTAGAGACATGTCCACCCCGGCTCGGCGGCGTCTCATGAGGGACTTCAAGAGGTAACCCGCCCGGGACTCTAGGGGCCGGGGGCTGCCGCCGGGGTACAGGGCGGGGCCGGCAGCGGGCCGGGCGGGCGGCGGGTTCAGGATAGCGGGAGGTTCCTGTGGTGTTTCCCTGTAGGTTACAGGAGGATCCTCCAGCCGGAGTCAGCGGGGCTCCGTCCGAAAACAACATCATGGTTTGGAACGCGGTCATTTTTGGGTGAGTCTGCGTTCCGGATGGTGGTGAGGGCTGAGGGACCCGTGTGCCCGCTGGGACCCACCCGGTGCGGAGGCGGGGACTGGGAGAGACGGTTTGGGGCTCGTTGGGCCTAGGCGCCTCCCCGGAGCCTGTGCCTCGATTAGCTCGGTTCGCGCTGCCAGGGGAACCGTTTGGGGTTCGGAGGGGGGCGGGGCGGGGAGCGGTGGCGCTTCAGCCTGCCTGGGGTTTCTGAGCCCCAAAGCTCTATTGGTAGTGGCTTTGTAACCCGGGAAGCGGTGGTTTACCAGAGGTGGGGCGAACAGATGAACCGGGGAGAGAGGAGCCCCTGATGTGGGAACTGACTTGGTTGTTTTTTTTTTTTTTTAATTTTAATTTTTTAGTTTGTTTTGCTTTACCTGACTTGTTTCTTTCTGTGTTGTAGGCCTGAAGGGACCCCGTTTGAGGATGGTAAGAGAGTTTCTTTACCCACCTTTTGGGACCCTGATCTTCTGGGGAAAGGGTTTCCTAGTCAGCCTGGAAGTGCCTCCTACTTAATAACCCGCTTCTCCCTAGCCTCTGCCTACTAAAGGCTTGAGAGGAGTCCAGTCTGTGGCAGGTTGTTTTGGCTATTGTCCGCTTTACTAGAACTGCTTCTTTTTTCCTGCTGCTTAAAAAAATCTGAGTAAGGCAGTCACTTTTTAAAGGGAGCATGATACCACTGATGTTAAGGGTTTGTGAGGTTTGGGTTGTGATCCTGCTAAATTCAGGACCACCACCCCCTCCATCAGGATACTGAGTTAGGATCAACTCAACCACTTGCTGATCAACTCAGAGACCCCAGGGACTGTCTGGTTCAGAATTCTGTCACAAGGGTGGGAACTGTGTTCAGCAGGTGCTTCATGTGTGTTGTTGGATGTTGAATGGATGCAGGAATCTCTTGCACACAACTGTCTGGTTTCTATAATCTGACACTGAGTGCTTTTCAGCCTCACTGCTTTAAGGTGGTCTTTAATGGCACCTTCAATAGTCAGTTCGTTGTTTCTTATTTTTAAATGAGTTTTCAGCATGTGCTTTTATCAAGACTTTATGATTAGTAATCTCAAGGCAGTTTCACAGTTGAGGGGAGCCTTAATGTACTCTCTTCCCAGTGTCCAGCCTCCTTCAAGATACTACACGTACTTATAGGTACATGATTTTTAGGTTTAGGTTTGACTTTTAAAAACACACTAAGTCGCTTTTTAAGGACTTTTTAAAGCTTCTTGTTTTGATATAATTATAGATTTGTGTGGAATTATAATAAATAATAATACAGAGAGACCTTGGGTACCCTTCACCTGTTCCCCCCTCTCCCTTGGTAACATCTTGAATGACTATGCACAACCAGGAAATTGACATTGATATAGTTTTATGTGCACTCAGTTGTGTGTGTATAGTTAATTGCTTTTGAAAGCGTAATGCATTTAAAAAGATGATTAAAATTATTTGAACTACTGATTGACATCTTTAATATTTGAGGTATTTTTAAACAGAAAAGGATCTTTCTGTTATTTTCTTCTCAGTGCCTTATATTCCTTTGGTCATATAGCCTTTGAGAGAAATCTGTACACATATGCACACACATGCATACACCTCGGTTTAAAGGTGGCAACAAAAGCATTTCTACAAACTACTCAGTACAAAGTTGCCAAGTCAGATTGCCTTTGAATGTTACCAATCACAGCATGTTGTGAGGTAAATGAATACAAACCAATTCTAGGATTCCTCTCAAACACTCAGATTTCTCCAGCAGATTGTAAACAGTAATCTAGATGCTTTGTTTCTTCTCTGCCTTCACCTCCTGGGTAAATATCACTGTTCTTCAGTGCTTTGATAAAAAGAAATGACAGCAAGGGAGTGTGATCCTGAAGGCATACTACTTTGGTGTGTGAGGTAAAGCATTTGAACTGATCCTGATCCATAGCAGAAGCTAGCTAGGCTTAGTTTTCCTCCATTAGGTCAGTTGCTGGTTCTTCATACTTAAGCTTTATGTGCAGATTAGCTGTGTATTTGCTTTAGCTCCAGCAGCTTTATTTTCATTGGCTTCTTTTTTCCTCCTGATTTTATTCAGACTGTTTTATGCTGGGCGCAACTTTATTAATAGTACATCGGTTTGCTAGGGGTTGGCAACTTAAATATTTCAAGGGTGCTTCTCTCGCTTTAAGTGGTATGAATTGGAAAAGTACTTATGGAATCCATTATCTACCTGGACCTTCCCCCTTGACATTACTGGTTCTATTTTTGATGATGTGTCTCTCCACCCTGACATTACTGAAAGGAATTACTCAGGCTGAATGACAGTACCCTTTTCTGATTAATTCTTTTGAGCAGTCTGCTATCCATGAATGCTTCCTCAGGTGTCTCGAACACTAACCAAGGTTTCAAGAATTTTTTTGACCATTTAAAAATACCTCTTATTTATAGCTAGGAAATTTACTGTGCTGTTGCCAATGTATGATATAAATCAACAGCTTCAGAACTACTTTTGCTAATTCCTTGTAACCATCTG
>SJYA01003500.1:153226-164645 GCA_006410615.1 Neotragus moschatus
TAATGAAAAAAAAAAAAATGAATCACTTCTGGCTGGTGGTTCTCACACTGTTCATTTTTAGGGCAGTTCCTAGAGCTGTACCTCGTCTCTTTCCTACTCTGTATCTTTGCATTATTTCATGTAATACTTGAAAAACAAGTCATGTAGCATTAAAAACAAAGTACTACTGAACAAAATGATCAATGTTTTCTTAACCCTTTTCTAATTACAGGAACCTTTAAGCTTACAATAGAATTCACTGAGGAATATCCAAATAAGCCACCGACGGTTAGATTTGTCTCTAAGATGTTCCATCCAAATGGCAAGTATCACTTTTTAATAGCGTATTCTCAACTAGTGTACTGTTTATTTGGGGAAGTATTCCACATTTCCTATTTATTTGTCTGTAGTACCTGAGTATTTGTGTAGGCATCTTGCTGTTTTCTGAAAGCTGGTCTTGTTCATGGTGGCCTATTGCTGTCTTGGTTTAGGTCCTAGAATGAAGCTGTGAAGGGACACTGCCTTTGTCTGGAATCTGCGAGCCTTCTGGTTTTGATGATTTTATCATTTACTTAATAAACAAAAATAAAGGTGTCCTTGAGGTTTCCTTTTAATGTAAGGCCAGATTTGGGTAGTTTTGTGTTGTAATTATATTCACTAGCATTTAAAACAACCATTTTCAGCTTTGGATGCATATCAGAATTAGCATGGAACATTTAAAAGCTATGGATGCCCTGGCCTCACTCCAGACCTGCTGAATATCAGATTCTATGGTTGAGGTTCAGGTATACAGTATGTTAGAAAAGTACCCGGAGAAGGCAGTGGCACCCCGGCCAGTACTCTTGCCTGGAAAATCCCATGGATGGAAGAGCCTGGTAGGCTGCAGTCCATGGGGTCGCTAAGAGTCGGACACGACTGAGCAACTTCCCTTTCACTTTTCACTTTCATGCATTGGAGAAGGAAATGGCAACCCACTCCAGTGTTCTTGCCTGGAGAATCCCAGGGACGGGGGAGCCTGGTGGGCTGCCATCTGTGGGGTCACACAGAGTCAGACACGACTGAAGCGACTTAGCAGCAGCAGCAGCAGCAGCAGCAGCAGCAAAGTAACACAGGTGATTCTAACTTAGTACTTCACTTTTTTCCCCTTCCTAGTAGCAAGCCTAGAACAACTTGCCTTTTATTCAGGTTAATATTCCAGGGCATCAGATATTTTTATCTTCATGCCAAAATGAAACTTTGTGAACTCTGAGCTATCTTTTGTTATTTCAGAGAAGAAGTAGTGTTTAGAAATTTGGAGGAATGAATTTCCCATAAGTCTGTGGATGACTAGGAACCCTGTTTTAAAAATAGGTGTGGTTTCCTGGATAATAGGACAGTCTTTTCAGAAAAACAAGCACTAGGTATCTTCCAGTTTTACACAAATTATATTTGACATTCTCTGATCATCCCAGTTGTTTCACTAGTAGTGATTATGCCACTTCTTTTAGGAATATAATTGAGAAGCAGCTTAGGAATCTTTTTAAACCTCAAAAGCAAAGTATTCTTGACTCTATTTGTCTTGACTATGATGTTAAAACCTTAATGGTTTTGTTATGTTTAACATAACCTACTTCTATGCTCTTAGTCTATGCAGATGGTAGCATATGTCTGGACATACTTCAGAACCGTTGGAGTCCAACCTATGATGTGTCTTCCATTTTAACATCCATACAGGTGAATTTTCCTTAATGTGACTATCCTTTGATACATTTATATTAGCAATTGTTTTTTGAAAGTCTTAAGTAAAAAGTAGGTCATTAAGACCTAAGCCACCAGAAAACATATTTGCCTAGCTATAGCAGACTAATGTAACTGAAGATTATTATGCTAAAAGCAAATTTACCTGCTACCTAGGATAATTCAAATGATTATATCTAGGCACTGAGGAACTGACTTGTTACAAATTGTCTCTATAGTCTCTACTGGATGAACCCAATCCCAATAGTCCAGCAAATAGCCAGGCTGCTCAGCTGTACCAGGAGAACAAGCGGGAGTATGAAAAACGTGTTTCTGCGATAGTAGAACAGAGCTGGCGTGACTGTTGACCTGGGTGGAAGAAAAGAAGCAGCAGTCATAAGGAAAATATGTATTGATGTGTTTGTCATCTTCTTGTTCTTCAGTGTCATTACATTTACTTTATTAAAAGCAAAATAGCTGTTGTGCCGTTTCCATTGTCTCTTGCCAAGCTTTTCCTATCCCTTCCACCTTCTCCTTAAACATCAGAGAACACCCTCTATGAGATCAAATGTACTGTACCTGGGTTACGTGCAAAAATTACTAATGCTTACTTTCTCTTCTCTTGTATCTTATTTCCAGTTTTAGGGCAGTTTTGTGTTACTCTACTTTACACTAAGCTTTTAAAATTGTTTTACAAGTGGTGCTTATGCATAGCTTGATGACTGGGATGTCGTTTTTAACAAAATGATTGCTGAAGCCTTCACCCTGGCTGGTCCTTCACTTGTATTAGATTTAGAAATGAAGTTTTGGAATATACCATGTAGAAAACAGGGAAACAAATCCTTGTAAACATCCACTTAGAAAGAGCAGTGGAAACTTAAAAGGCTATGATACTAAAATTTAATCAATGTGAACTATTTTTTACTGTAGGAAGGGGAATGTGAAAAGATTTGGCCAAAGGAGTGCCACAGTCTTGTAACTCACACATTCTCTCCTTGCAAGATATTCACTGGACACACCCAAGCTAAGTTTCAGAATACTGCAGTCTTCTGGATTTTCACTTTCTAAAGAGGTGTGGGAGCAGAGGAATGGAAACAATCATTAGTTTTTAATTAAGCTAGGAAGGCTGGAGAAACTTTAATCTTTTTAAAGGAGCTGTTCTGCCCTATGTAAACAAATTTATAATCCCACATTGTTTTTCTTTTAATTAACCCAAGGAAGGGAACATATCTGTGGCAAACTATTTTCCACTCAAATCCTCAGTTAATGCTGCATGCTTTAGTTTCTCCTTCCCCTTTCAGTATTATAAGAACATTAAAATCAATGTTTGCAGTCTTGTCTTTGAATATTTATACTTTTAGACAGACAGTACCTTTAAGTAGCAATGTGGGACAAGGCTTGTAAATGTTTGGTCTGATGTTCCATTGACACCTTTTGTGCATTTATCACTCTTTTAAATCTAACTTTGCATAAGTAACCCATGTAAAAAATGTACATTTTTCAAAACTTGTAAATAAAAATAACCTTAAAATTTTGTAGTCAAAGTATAATTATGTTTTAGCTGAGTATGAATATAGATCCTGGGAGAGGGAAAAGAGAAGATATTGCTGGAGAGGACCTTTATTCTTCTCAGTCTTAAGTATTTTATGCTTTTTAAAACATTCTAACAGAATGTAAAACTATTCAAACAAAGTTATTTCAGTATATATTATAGGTAGTTAAGGGAATGAAACAGCTAAGTGGGGAGAATTAACCTGGAGATTTACCATCATCCTTAGAGACCAAGGTCTAACATTGATCCTGACATTCTACCTCTTAAAAAAAGCCTTAGCTTAAAAAACACTACTATAAAATGGTATTTTAAGTCTCGAGTAAAGTTTGGGAATACAGGTATCCGCAGTGTTAACCTTGTTTAAACAAAACTTTCTTCCAAGGAGCAACCTAGTTCATTTTATAGAGACAAGGACAATGACTCTGGAAATTCACTTCTTAACTTGGTGGGAGGAGTGGTGATAAATGAAATTTAAGTCCTGGTGTATTTAAAGGAGCTTCAATGTGAGGGAGCTCATCCTACACTGAACACACAAACTGGTAAGATTCACCTGGGACAACATCCTTAGTAAGTTCATTTCTGCTTCTAAGTAGAATGACATTAAATCAGTCTTTATTTGGCAGATTAGTTTTACATAAATTTTTTCATCCTACTGTGGCTGGGTTTTTTTTTTTTTTGGCTGTGCCACATGGCTTATGGGAGCTTAGATCCCTAACCAGGGACTGAACATGGGCCATGGCAGTGAAAGCACCAAGTCTTAATCACTGGACTACCAGGGAATTCCTGTGGTTGGGTATCTTGAATATTGACACTGTTAATTATTTTTTTCTTTCGTATACCTCCTAAGAAACACTATTCCTAGTATCTTTCATGGGATAATCCGTTTAAAATCTTACAACGGCGTCAACAAACTGACTTCCCCAAAGCATCATATCCATGGTCAAAGGCACCACAAATAATTCATTTCAAAGTTTAATGCAGATTTGCCTTTTTTCTTTACAGTTTTTTTTTTAAACACCACAGGCTAACAACACCATATACTAATTTATAACAATCATAAATTTAAAACACATATGTGAGGCCACCTTTCAAATGGCAGATTGAACTTGAATCTTCAATTCTGCACCTGCTGGTATGGCAAAGCGGGTATGATGAAGAGCTAAAGTTGTAATTAAGAGTCCTTTATTTAGGACCCATCTCCAGCTTCAAGAGTTACTCATAGCACAGTGAATAATGTACTGTATGCTATTTTTAAAAGAATCCCAACAGAATGCATGAAATGTCCACTTACTTTGTAATCAAAGGGGAGGGGAAAAAAACCTAAAAAGTAGATCTGTGAGCCTTAATGTTATAAATATATAACAAAGCAGAGTTAGTTCCTCAGTATAATTTATTCAAACAAAACTTAAAGCTACTCATGTACCTGTGCAGGTTTTATAGCAAGGTTACAGTACTGGGTTAAAATGACTGCTGTCTCATGTCTCCAAGAAAAGGAAAATATAAAAACCAACAAAAAGGGGACAAAATAGAACAGCAAGGTTGTCAGCAGCTCATTCTTGCCAACCCCATTTCTCAACATATTCTCAAGCAGAGTTAGATGACTTCACGCTAGTTCCACATCAATACCAAGGCTGATCCTAAGAAGTTAGGAAATCTGGACCCTCAAACTGAGAACCAAATATATATTTGGCCCCATTGTTTCAGAGCTTAACTACATTAATATTCTATTCATTTTAACTTATACAAATAAACCAGATTTATATAACATTACACTACTCCTCTGGCCCCTGAATCATTTGGGAAGAGGAAAGAATTGTAAAGAGAGAAGTTTTTACACTCAATCTCCAAAGCCACCCTTACCCAAGAGAGGTGAAGATGGGCAAGTACACTAATTGAACCATAGCTTCTCAAAGTTGGCATGAGACTAGTAGGTAAAAAAAAATAATCCTAAAAAATCTATAAACATTTTAGGTCAGTTCCCTTTGCCACTGTTAAAAGATTAAGGGCCAAAATAAAATGCACACCTCATTCCTCATAATACTAACATTATGAAAGGCCAGACACTGTAGGACAAAAGTTAGTGGAAAGCAAACATCATACACTGTGTTAATCATTGTAGGTGACTGCAAGCCATAGAGATCCAGGCATAAAAGAAAATCCTCTTCTATTTTTTACATATTGATTTAAGTACAATGGACAGCTTCTTAATGCAAAATATACATAAGAAGGGAAAGGAAGTTGTTCATTGTGGGCCAGTGTCAAGTTTGGTGCTAAATGTTTTAAGACACTGTAAGCAACCTAACTGTTCTAAATATGAAGTCACTGGAGGTATTTATCAATATTCACCTCTGAATATTAACACTTGATTTACCTGAGATACAAAAACAAAATCATGTAAAAGGAAACAGCCTAAGATTTGGCTGCAGCCAACATGTTGGTCCCCAGGGAAAACATGATGGGTCGCTGACTGGCTAAGTCATCATGTTCATCCATATGTGTTCTAGTGTTGAAATGTTTTGTGCAAACACCACTTCTCTTCTCCAAAGACTCAAAGTGTTGCTACCAGGCTGCTTCCCAGAAATGAGCACACCACCACGTTGATCAACTTTGGCTCCTTTTTATTCAGGAAGCATACGCTAATTCTTTTTATACATTTTTTTACATTCCAGAAATAAGCGAAAATAGCAGTTTTAAATATGTTACAAAGTTGGCTTTGGGGGCTAAATAAGCTTTTCAAGAGAGGACCAGCCAACTGACCTTTTCATCAAAGCACCAATGTATCTTCAGTCTTTTACCAAGCTCTACCACAGCTGTGGCCACCTTGAATGTGTTGTACATCCAAGCCACATGAAAGCTGTAACGGAGAGTTGCTGCGAGTCTCTCTGCAAGGCACCAAGAAACGACAGTTCCAGCTTCCTTTCTTCAGACTGAATCAAAATTTTGGAAACTTTTCATCTCTTAAGTAGTGCTCTCTCAGCGTGAAGACTAGAATTTGTTAAAACTCCTATCACAAGATACAGTAAATCACTTCCAATATTCTGGAAACCACATGGAAGAGTTATAAATAAATGGACACTAAAATTAAGAAAGTTTTACATCATTTAGTTGGTAAGGACATTTACACATACAGCACAATTTACTGTTAAACATTCTATAACTGGCTTCACATAAAGATGAAAATAGATAATACAAAATGATCTGACATTTTCAGTTAAGTTGGAATTAAGACTCTAGGCAACCCACTCCAGTACTCTTGCCTGGAGAATCCCAGGAACGGAGGAGCCTGGTGGGCTGCAGTCCATGGGGTCGCCAAGAGTCAGACACGACTGAGCGACTTTACTTTCACTTTTCACTTTTGTGCGCTGGAGAAGGCAATGGCAACCCACTCCAGTGTTCCTGCCTGGAGAATCCCAGGGACGGAGGAGCCTGGTGGGCTGCCGTCTCTGAGGTCTCACAGAGTCGGACATGACTGACGCGACTTAGCAGTTTTATTGTAGTCAACATCAACTTTACATATTGTTGCAGAGTGCTGTGTTACGCCCTTTAAAATGGGAATTTCTTTCTTGGGGTGAAATTCTATTTGGATATGTGTTCTTGCTTTGTACAAACCACTAAAATCTGAGGGACACAGCAGTATCAAAGACATAAACAGTAACTGCACAATATTATCTGCTGGATTAAGCTAATACAAGTGGACAGTATTCTTCAAGTTTCAATATCTAATAAAGCACTATATGAAATGAACAAGGTGAAACATCGTAAGAATGAATTTATTTTGCAACCAGTACATGTAGCATCACTTCTTTAATTCACAAATCTGCCTCAGGCATCTGCACAATAAATTAGCAAGATCTCAATTTGCTTGAGGCATCACCAGCTCATAATGCCCCACTTGGCCTTCCTGTTTGAGCTGGTCGAGTAAGTCCTCCTTCCGTCTTTTTCTTCCTACCACCAGGTACCTGTCGTGGCCCACTCCATGAGACTTACTCTTAAGACCATACTTCTGGGCGATCTGATGTATTTGCTTCCGCTCATCATTAGTCAGCTCTGTAGAGAAAGTTAAATCCGTGTGGCTCTCGGAGCGGGCATAGTTTCTGATGATCTGTTCAATATCTCTCTTGGCAATTTTATTTACCCTCTCTACATCAAGACCAAGCCCTTCCCGCTTATGCTGCTCTTTGACAGAGATTGGCTCCCGAATGCCCTCACCAGATTTTCCTAAACCACCACCCNAATGACATTAAATCAGTCTTTATTTGGCAGATTAGTTTTACATAAATTTTTTCATCCTACTGTGGCTGGGTTTTTTTTTTTTTTGGCTGTGCCACATGGCTTATGGGAGCTTAGATCCCTAACCAGGGACTGAACATGGGCCATGGCAGTGAAAGCACCAAGTCTTAATCACTGGACTACCAGGGAATTCCTGTGGTTGGGTATCTTGAATATTGACACTGTTAATTATTTTTTTCTTTCGTATACCTCCTAAGAAACACTATTCCTAGTATCTTTCATGGGATAATCCGTTTAAAATCTTACAACGGCGTCAACAAACTGACTTCCCCAAAGCATCATATCCATGGTCAAAGGCACCACAAATAATTCATTTCAAAGTTTAATGCAGATTTGCCTTTTTTCTTTACAGTTTTTTTTTTAAACACCACAGGCTAACAACACCATATACTAATTTATAACAATCATAAATTTAAAACACATATGTGAGGCCACCTTTCAAATGGCAGATTGAACTTGAATCTTCAATTCTGCACCTGCTGGTATGGCAAAGCGGGTATGATGAAGAGCTAAAGTTGTAATTAAGAGTCCTTTATTTAGGACCCATCTCCAGCTTCAAGAGTTACTCATAGCACAGTGAATAATGTACTGTATGCTATTTTTAAAAGAATCCCAACAGAATGCATGAAATGTCCACTTACTTTGTAATCAAAGGGGAGGGGAAAAAAACCTAAAAAGTAGATCTGTGAGCCTTAATGTTATAAATATATAACAAAGCAGAGTTAGTTCCTCAGTATAATTTATTCAAACAAAACTTAAAGCTACTCATGTACCTGTGCAGGTTTTATAGCAAGGTTACAGTACTGGGTTAAAATGACTGCTGTCTCATGTCTCCAAGAAAAGGAAAATATAAAAACCAACAAAAAGGGGACAAAATAGAACAGCAAGGTTGTCAGCAGCTCATTCTTGCCAACCCCATTTCTCAACATATTCTCAAGCAGAGTTAGATGACTTCACGCTAGTTCCACATCAATACCAAGGCTGATCCTAAGAAGTTAGGAAATCTGGACCCTCAAACTGAGAACCAAATATATATTTGGCCCCATTGTTTCAGAGCTTAACTACATTAATATTCTATTCATTTTAACTTATACAAATAAACCAGATTTATATAACATTACACTACTCCTCTGGCCCCTGAATCATTTGGGAAGAGGAAAGAATTGTAAAGAGAGAAGTTTTTACACTCAATCTCCAAAGCCACCCTTACCCAAGAGAGGTGAAGATGGGCAAGTACACTAATTGAACCATAGCTTCTCAAAGTTGGCATGAGACTAGTAGGTAAAAAAAAATAATCCTAAAAAATCTATAAACATTTTAGGTCAGTTCCCTTTGCCACTGTTAAAAGATTAAGGGCCAAAATAAAATGCACACCTCATTCCTCATAATACTAACATTATGAAAGGCCAGACACTGTAGGACAAAAGTTAGTGGAAAGCAAACATCATACACTGTGTTAATCATTGTAGGTGACTGCAAGCCATAGAGATCCAGGCATAAAAGAAAATCCTCTTCTATTTTTTACATATTGATTTAAGTACAATGGACAGCTTCTTAATGCAAAATATACATAAGAAGGGAAAGGAAGTTGTTCATTGTGGGCCAGTGTCAAGTTTGGTGCTAAATGTTTTAAGACACTGTAAGCAACCTAACTGTTCTAAATATGAAGTCACTGGAGGTATTTATCAATATTCACCTCTGAATATTAACACTTGATTTACCTGAGATACAAAAACAAAATCATGTAAAAGGAAACAGCCTAAGATTTGGCTGCAGCCAACATGTTGGTCCCCAGGGAAAACATGATGGGTCGCTGACTGGCTAAGTCATCATGTTCATCCATATGTGTTCTAGTGTTGAAATGTTTTGTGCAAACACCACTTCTCTTCTCCAAAGACTCAAAGTGTTGCTACCAGGCTGCTTCCCAGAAATGAGCACACCACCACGTTGATCAACTTTGGCTCCTTTTTATTCAGGAAGCATACGCTAATTCTTTTTATACATTTTTTTACATTCCAGAAATAAGCGAAAATAGCAGTTTTAAATATGTTACAAAGTTGGCTTTGGGGGCTAAATAAGCTTTTCAAGAGAGGACCAGCCAACTGACCTTTTCATCAAAGCACCAATGTATCTTCAGTCTTTTACCAAGCTCTACCACAGCTGTGGCCACCTTGAATGTGTTGTACATCCAAGCCACATGAAAGCTGTAACGGAGAGTTGCTGCGAGTCTCTCTGCAAGGCACCAAGAAACGACAGTTCCAGCTTCCTTTCTTCAGACTGAATCAAAATTTTGGAAACTTTTCATCTCTTAAGTAGTGCTCTCTCAGCGTGAAGACTAGAATTTGTTAAAACTCCTATCACAAGATACAGTAAATCACTTCCAATATTCTGGAAACCACATGGAAGAGTTATAAATAAATGGACACTAAAATTAAGAAAGTTTTACATCATTTAGTTGGTAAGGACATTTACACATACAGCACAATTTACTGTTAAACATTCTATAACTGGCTTCACATAAAGATGAAAATAGATAATACAAAATGATCTGACATTTTCAGTTAAGTTGGAATTAAGACTCTAGGCAACCCACTCCAGTACTCTTGCCTGGAGAATCCCAGGAACGGAGGAGCCTGGTGGGCTGCAGTCCATGGGGTCGCCAAGAGTCAGACACGACTGAGCGACTTTACTTTCACTTTTCACTTTTGTGCGCTGGAGAAGGCAATGGCAACCCACTCCAGTGTTCCTGCCTGGAGAATCCCAGGGACGGAGGAGCCTGGTGGGCTGCCGTCTCTGAGGTCTCACAGAGTCGGACATGACTGACGCGACTTAGCAGTTTTATTGTAGTCAACATCAACTTTACATATTGTTGCAGAGTGCTGTGTTACGCCCTTTAAAATGGGAATTTCTTTCTTGGGGTGAAATTCTATTTGGATATGTGTTCTTGCTTTGTACAAACCACTAAAATCTGAGGGACACAGCAGTATCAAAGACATAAACAGTAACTGCACAATATTATCTGCTGGATTAAGCTAATACAAGTGGACAGTATTCTTCAAGTTTCAATATCTAATAAAGCACTATATGAAATGAACAAGGTGAAACATCGTAAGAATGAATTTATTTTGCAACCAGTACATGTAGCATCACTTCTTTAATTCACAAATCTGCCTCAGGCATCTGCACAATAAATTAGCAAGATCTCAATTTGCTTGAGGCATCACCAGCTCATAATGCCCCACTTGGCCTTCCTGTTTGAGCTGGTCGAGTAAGTCCTCCTTCCGTCTTTTTCTTCCTACCACCAGGTACCTGTCGTGGCCCACTCCATGAGACTTACTCTTAAGACCATACTTCTGGGCGATCTGATGTATTTGCTTCCGCTCATCATTAGTCAGCTCTGTAGAGAAAGTTAAATCCGTGTGGCTCTCGGAGCGGGCATAGTTTCTGATGATCTGTTCAATATCTCTCTTGGCAATTTTATTTACCCTCTCTACATCAAGACCAAGCCCTTCCCGCTTATGCTGCTCTTTGACAGAGATTGGCTCCCGAATGCCCTCACCAGATTTTCCTAAACCACCACCCGTCCAACCCATCTTTCTCAGCAGCTGATTTCCAATGTTATCTTCTTTGATTTGTTGTTTATAAGCCTCCTCTGCTGAGCGGCCCTGAATTTCATTTCTGGAAATCACATCTTCAATAGCTCCTTTCTTCAAGTTGTTAATGACAGTCGGCTGGGTCTTTTTGAGGGTTTTCACAGCTTCCCCCGCAGCTTCATATTTGACAGTTTTCTTCACTCCAACTGCTTCTGCAATTACTTCACTCTCGAGAATCACCTTGCATTTCCATCGGAGGCCTGTCATTCTTTCATAGACGTATTCAACT
>SJYA01003500.1:175113-214907 GCA_006410615.1 Neotragus moschatus
GGGATCATGATGTAAAGTACCATTAAGGCAAGTCCAACAAAGTAATTTTAAGATGTATGCATACTATGTATTTACATTTGGTTGTAAATGCTTAAAAAAAGAAAACCAAAAAGCCCCTGCTGGTCTTTAAGGTTTTCCAAGGTAGTTTATCATGTATTAAGCTTTTTGGAAATCACAACTGTGCCACCATACCTAACATACAAAAAGATGATTTCTACTGGACAAAGACATCTGACTTCATGAATCTTACATTCTTGAAAAAAGACACGTGCTTATAGGTATATACTTATGATATACAATGGCACCTGAAATTTAATAAATATTCAATAACAGATGCTTTCTTTCAAATTAAAAAAATTATTAAACTGCTCTACTAGGTCCAAATTTAAAAGGTGAGGTTTGAAAACTAAGCAAAGGTTAGGATTTCCAAGTATAAAATTATTTATGCAAACCTATTCAAAAGACTCCTACATAGTGAATAACATACAACTAAGATTACTGATACAGCTTTTAAAAGCTCCCACTCATATTTCATCAGCTGGTGATTGATGCACTCTACCTACTATGTGCAAAGTTAGTTTCACAACATGAGCCCAGTCAGCATCTTCCTTCCAAAGGTCAGTCTCACATCAACAAGGAGAGACAAATAATCAAGGTGGCAAACTGGATTTTAGGATTATTTTCTCTATTGATTAATATCTCACCAAAAGTCAATAGATCAGGATTCTGTTTCCTTCTCTTTTTTTGGATTCTGTTTCCAATACTACTGATGAAGAATGATTGGAAAGCTGAATCCTCCAGTTAACCAAACATTCTGCTTTATTAAACATACACGCACTATCAACAATTTTGAGTAAAAATTGCACAGGTCCCTTGGCATCATATGAACAATTATGTCTGTGCTGTAGATGAGGTTGATAAGACTGCACTAAATTTTCATTAGCCACAAGATATATGTTAGAAAAGGCCTACAGAAAAAAAAAATCTTGACACATTGTTTATTTTTATGAAACAGACAAGAAAAGGTAAAGAGAAATAATTTCAGCTATTTGGGCTTCCTGATTGCCTAGACTGAGGGAAAAAAATGATCAAAAAGCAGATTAGAAAACATTGTTTTATTTATCCTATAAGACAACGGTTCTCATAGTGTAGTCCCTGGATGAGCATCATCCATTACCTGGGAACTTGTCAGAAACAGAAATTCTGGGGTCCCATCTCACACCCACTGAATCAGAAACCCTGGCAGTAGAGCCCAGCAATCTGTGTTTTAAGAAGCCTAAGATTTTGATGCTGCTTAAGTCTGAGAAACATGTTACAGATGGTCAAGAAGATATTAAAACTTGTTCCCTGAGAAACGCCACTATCACCAAAAGGGATTGAAACATGATTTGCTCCCCTGCTCATGTGAGCTCCTCATGGCTTGGTCTTATGATCAAGGATTTTTCAAAGCTATCCCTGACCTAAGAGTTGTTTCAGTCCCCGCTAAATTAGAACACAGAAAGTCCTGCGAATGGGAAATAAAATGCAAAGAGTTCTCTTCTGGCTACTGCTTATAATCTGTTCTAAAAGTCAGGGGATGGGCCTTCAACAACAAATTAATGATTTCAGTTTAGAGTGGGCTGTGTCACCATGCATTCTGCAGTCCCCCTGGGAGAAAAGAAGAATTTTCTGTCACAGAAAAAATAGACTGAAAACAAGAGCTCTGCCAACACCGACATTAACAAGTACTGGAATACAGATTTTACTCACCTGAAAATGACAGCTGACATAAAGCCTGCCTCAAGTGGAAGATTACACTTGGTCCCTAGCTTCCAAGATTCTTTACTGCCCCTTCCCTTTCTCCTATATCTGAGTTAACAGATAGAATGTAAATGTTACTCTTCAGTTAAGCTAGTGGGTAACATTATAGCAACTCTTGTAAGTTTTTTTCTTAAAGGATTCAGATTTCCCATGGCTTCTGTGATATTAAGGACAACTATGATTATAGGATAAAGGTACCATTCCAACTGCCAGAACAATATTGTTAAGTGCAGGTCAGGTAGATTTATCTGACTTGATTAATTACTGAAGCTTCCCCAGTCATAACCAGTTCCTCCAGTGAAACAGTCATTATTTCTGGAGGCAGAAAATACACTAATCTAGAGAAGACAGAAAAAATATTTTTGTGTTATGGAAGCAAAACAAGTATCACACTGGATGCTATCTATGTTCAATAATTAAGCATTAACCACAGACAATCTTATTTATCTGTATCTGTTACAATCATTCCTGGAACTGAACTGGTTGAATTTGATCTGATCATTTCTCATAATTTCTCATCCTTCCTAAAAAATTTGCCTGAAGCAAGTGTCAAAAAAAAAAAAAAAAAAAACAACTCTCAGTCTATCAAAGGAATGATTAGTCTAGTATAGGGCCGATTTGAAGGTTCTGAAGGACAGTGGTCCAAGTAGTCTGTTTAAAAAAAAATGCGTTGGAACCATNTAGGTAGGAATTTACACAACACTTACTGTGTGCTCAGTATAGTCAATACAAAGGGAAAAGAAACTGGGTTTTCTCTGTTGTCCTGGAACTAATTATCGCACTGGTGGGTAGAAATAGTCCTGCGTAGAACTCAGTGTTCCATAGCAGGAGGACTATTGGATGAAGTGACTTTTACCCGTCGTCCCCTTTTAACTGTTTTAGGATGTATTTATCATTTTTTTTGCAGAATAATTAATTTTTCAATAAAGATACCAGATTTAATATGTACTGGTAAGATGTTTAATGACTTTTGTTCTAAGGTCACCTTATTGAGCGATACATCATGAAATCAATAGTTGTACATCTAGGAAATTTACTCATGGAGCTCTCTTCCACTGGTGTGTATATTTTAATCTGTTTCATGTGGGGATCTCTTCCATTTTGGATTGGCTAGAACAGCAATCTGTATCATGAATGTACGAGTTGGTGTCATGATTATCAGCTAAGGGAACGTGAATCCAGCCACTTGGTTCCACCAGTTCAAGCTGCCGAATTTCTTGCAGGTTGTGAAAATTATTTCCTACTCTGACTGAGATCTTTCTTGGAGTGTAGCTTTCATAAGATTTGTAACCCGCATAAATACATAATGTCTTCACTGTTGTTTTTCTTCTGAATTGTATGTTCACTAAATGAGGCTAAGTTTCTAGATTGTCATCTCATAACTGATCCAAATCCTGGTTTACAAAATAGGAGTGACCAAACAGCTTGTGACCCAATTTCCCATACTGTTCCAGTCCTTTCCAACTGCTTAGGGTCAGCACCAGGAGGTGTCTTGTTTGGTATGGTAATTTAAAAAATAGCTTGTGGACTCCACTTGCCGCCACTCAGTTTTTCTGGATCCGCCTCAGCTCTGCTCCACTCCCCAGGATGTATTTATCATTATGTGACATATTTATATGTAGGGCTGTTTTGGACTGGTGAGAGCAGAAGATCACAGCATTTTTCACTTTAATAATGATTTATTTTCATGCCTGTCTCTCCCGTTACACAGGGAGTGCTGTCTTTGACTCTGTAGTAGGTACTCATGTTTATTGAAGTAATGACAGTCTTTGAACCATGAAATCAAAGAACTTGATACTAGAAAGGAAGCTTTGAGATCATAAATTCACATCATTATTGTATGAGTGAGAAAAATAAGGCCAGAGAGGTAGAGTGATAACTGAAGTCTGTAGAGGTGGGTTCTGGCAAAGCTGAGATCAGAACCTAGGTCACCTGACTTCTCATCCAGTGCTCCCCACTCATTTGCCATTATATTGCCCTGGGTTTTATTTATTTATTTATTTATTTATTTATTATTCACAGTATGTACCACCTTTTGAACTTCAAAAAAATGTTTGACTCCTCCTCACCCCCCATGACAGTGCCAAGAGAGCAAGGAACTCATCTGTCTTGCTTTTAGCACCTACATTTGGCTCCTGTAGGAACTCCATAGATATTTGTTGAATTAAATGAATGATTGAATGAATGAAGGCTCTTCCTGTTGTCTCAAATTTGTGAAACTCATTTTCTTAGGGCCTACATTTTAAGCTGATTTTAAGATTAAATTTCCACGTAAGCTGCCAACTTTTATCAGAATCAGCATTACAATCAATACACATCTTTCTTATAAAAGGAATTGAGAAAAGGAAAATGCTTTCCTCTCAGATTGGATGAAATTTCTTCCATCATATAGGAACAAATAATTCCAACCTGACTTTTGAATTTGGATTACAGAGTGAAAGGCGATGAAATTGATGTTAGAGGCCATTTTCTCTGGAACAGCAATAGCTGGAGTGCATTTATAAATCTTGCTATGGAATAAGCAGTTTTATCTCTAGGAAGCAAAACAAAAATTCCCATGATTCTCCAGGACCTTCTTTCCTTGGTAATCCTTCTGATCAAAAACTTCTTCAGCCAACTTAGCTCAGTCCATTCCCTTCTCACACATCACAGACGTTTTCTCACTGAGCAGGAATCGAAACCCCTAAGCAGAAGTAAATTATCTGAATAATGGTTGAAGAGAAATGGAGGAGGGAAGTCTGATAATGGCAACCACTGCCATCCTAAAACAATCCAGAAGCCTCATGTAATCACCTGTGCTGGGGTCCAGCCCCGGTGGATCCAGGGTGATTTGAAGGAGAGACAGATAGGTGAGGAAAAACTTATTTATTCAGAAATATAAGATTAGGAAATAATAGTATAGTAGGAAAACTTAGGTGGAGAAAAGAGGCTGAATAACTTGGTTTACGTGGAAAGTCAATAAAATCTCAGGACAAGAGATTTGCACCGTCTACGTGGGGCCACTGGTGCCCTCTTGAATCTCGGAGGGTGCCCCACCTTGGACTCCCTCTTGCGTGGATCTTAGAAGCCGGGACAAATAAGTAGATATGGCGAGCCTCCACACCCCAGATGGGAATTCAGCCGGAAAAGGAGAGGGAGGGAGAAAGAGAAAGAGAGAGGGACACGGGGGAAACCAGTTCTTCCAATGACTGGCCCTGGCCCCTATTGTTCTTCAAGGCCTTTTATACCTTTTTTGATTGTACATAGAGATCAAGGGGTAATACAAAATTATGCAGCGTTAGCAGCCCAGACTCTTATCAAAACTGGGCTTTTCTCTCTGCATACCTAGTTGTATACACAAGCCTTAGATGATTTACATCATCTTCTGGCCAAAAGGCCAATTAACATTTTATGGCTCTTTTCTGATAAGGGTTTGTTAACCAGAAGACTTATTTGTGTTAAAAGTGTTGTTCTTCCCAAAGTCTGGTGCCATTCTCAGAAAGCACTAAATAAAGTTACATTCTTACATAGCAAAGATACAGCAATTTGTAACAAGTAAAAGGAGTACAGTGATTTATAACAAAGGAAAAGTAACTCAAAAGTCTAGTGTTGCTAACATCAAAACTACTATATATCTTTTNGACAAATAAGTAGATATGGCGAGCCTCCACACCCCAGATGGGAATTCAGCCGGAAAAGGAGAGGGAGGGAGAAAGAGAAAGAGAGAGGGACACGGGGGAAACCAGTTCTTCCAATGACTGGCCCTGGCCCCTATTGTTCTTCAAGGCCTTTTATACCTTTTTTGATTGTACATAGAGATCAAGGGGTAATACAAAATTATGCAGCGTTAGCAGCCCAGACTCTTATCAAAACTGGGCTTTTCTCTCTGCATACCTAGTTGTATACACAAGCCTTAGATGATTTACATCATCTTCTGGCCAAAAGGCCAATTAACATTTTATGGCTCTTTTCTGATAAGGGTTTGTTAACCAGAAGACTTATTTGTGTTAAAAGTGTTGTTCTTCCCAAAGTCTGGTGCCATTCTCAGAAAGCACTAAATAAAGTTACATTCTTACATAGCAAAGATACAGCAATTTGTAACAAGTAAAAGGAGTACAGTGATTTATAACAAAGGAAAAGTAACTCAAAAGTCTAGTGTTGCTAACATCAAAACTACTATATATCTTTTTCCATATCCCATTTACATTGTTAACATCCTCCCAGGTGCCTAAAAGATAAAGAATAAGGAGGTCTGGCAGCAGTCATTCAGTCAATAGTGAAATCCTGTCACCAATAGGATTTTTAGCTCTTAGAAAAGGCTCTGTAACTTTAAGATACTTTAAGCTTTGTGCCCCTCGCAGTTGGGGGCTGTAAGCAATTCACAAGCTGTAAAAGGTCCGGGGAACCTGTTAGGCAAGTTAGAGCGTTTAAGTTAGAGCGTTATCAGAGGGGGTTGAGCTGAAACACTCCTTTCAAATGTAGAAGACTAAAGCCCTGAGTTAACTTTTCCCAGAGAGTGTCAGAAGAATAGAAAAAGTACAATGTCAGGTAGATTCTTATTTTTGGGGTACATGCTCAGGAAATACCAGGGGGAAACCCTGAGACTCCAATCGTCCTTGCCCGTCGAGTCTCTTGCCACATGACCCTGTCATGGGTGGGAATCCTCACGCTGGCTCCCGGCAGCAGGCATATTCTGGTTTCCTTATTTTTGGGGTGTAGATGCTCAGGGAAACTCAGGGGGAACTCCTGAAATCCGAATCGCCTTGCCCATCGGATTTCTGCCACATGACCCTGTCATGGGTGGGATTCCCACGCTGGCCCCCGACACACCTGTCCTCCTCCTCTCCATCATCTTTCTCTGCTCTACCACAGGCTCCCACCACTGTTTTTACATGAAACATAAACACACACACTCTTAACACACATAGTCTGTCAGCTCTGAGCTTCCTTCCCTTCCCTTTCCTGTGGGGGGGGGGGGGGCAGGGAGTAAAGAAAAGAGGGAAACCTGGAACCTGGCTTAGCACCACCCTCATAAATTATCCCAGAAATCAGATCACCAACAGTTCTTGACCAGACCATTCTGCACTGCAATATCCTCTTGAGGAATGGCTACTAATGGACTAAAAGCAATAGCTAGGAGCTGGCCAAAGCCTGGTAATTTGAGCNGGGGGGGCAGTGAGTAAAGAAAAGAGGGAAACCTGGAACCTGGCTTAGCACCACCCTCATAAATTATCCCAGAAATCAGATCACCAACAGTTCTTGACCAGACCATTCTGCACTGCAATATCCTCTTGAGGAATGGCTACTAATGGACTAAAAGCAATAGCTAGGAGCTGGCCAAAGCCTGGTAATTTGAGCACCCAAATTATTAAGGACAGTAACGAGCCATTGAAAAAATAGGAAGCCATAGGTCCACAGTGAGACCAAGTAGATAAATAATGAGAGAAAGGGGAGGGCCTTTGCTTACGATAGCATACCATGTGCTGACTGGTAAATATGAAGGGAATGCTGGAGTCAGAAAATCATCATTGGTTCAGGCAAGAATTACCAGTAGATGCTAAATCTATGGGGAATTTTTTGATGAGGAGGATTTTGCATGGACTTACAGTTTTCTCCTCACAGATTGTTTATTAGTAGCAAAGAAGAGGAAAAACAATAATTATATAGTGGAGAAATTGGGCAACACCTTGACCAAAAATGACAACAATCTTTTTTTTTTAATGGCACTTCAAAAATATCAGTATCATGAAAGACAAAGAAAGGCTGTTTCAGATGAAAGGACAGTTAAGTAAAGGACACAGTGCATGATTCTAGAGCCAATCTTATATGGCAGGAAAAATTGGTGTAAAGTATACTATTCAATGGGCTTCCCAGATGGCTCAGTGGGTAAAGAATCCATCTGCAATGCAGGAGTCACAGGATCCTCAGGTTCCATCCCTGGGTAGGGAAAATCCCCTGAAGGAGGACATGGCAACCCACTTCGGTATTCTTGCCTGGAGAATCTCATGGACAGAGAAGCCTGGCAAGTTACAGTACATGAGGTCACAGAGTTGGACATAACTTAAGTGACTTAGCACGCACATATACTATTCAATAGGTTAAAGTAGTATAACAAAGTTAAATTTACTGAAGTTCGTAACTGTGGCTATGTAAGAGAGTATCCTTATTGCTAGGAAATATCCATTGAAATATTTAGGAGTAAAGGCCATGATACCTGTAAATTATCTCACATGGTTCAGAAAAAAAATGTTATGTATCTTTCTCTATCTATTTGGTTCCAGGGAAGGGGGAAGGGGGCACTTCAATGTAAATGATAAAGCAAATGGGGCAAAATATTACCAGTTGGTACATCTGGGTCAAGAGCATGTGAGTGTACTTTGCACTATTATTGTTATTTAATCTCAAAATTAAATTGTTTCAAAAGTGCAATAGCTCCCTAAATTGGTGAAGAATCGCCATCTGCTAAGTCGCTTTGGTCGTATCTGACTCTGTGCGACCCCATAGATGGCAGCCCACCAGGCTCCCCCGTCCCTGGGATTCTCCAGGCAAGAACACTGGAGTGGGTTGCCATTTCCTTCTCCAGAAGAATCGCCATCTAGCTACCTCTTAATCGCTCTTTATTGTGTGTCTGGCACTTTCCTGGGCCCATTGGGGAGCTGTAAATGATGTTCCTACCCTAAAGGAAGCTTAACATCTCTTGAAGAATGAAGTCTCTCAAATGAGAAGCAGAGAAGATTAAACAATATCAGCCAGGAGGTTTTTGAAAAGGAAGAAGAGATCAAGACAGGTGGATGGGGTCAAGTAAGGCTTCAAGGAGAAGATAGGTCTGAACCTCAATGGCAGGATTTTTTTAACTTTTAATTTTGTATTGGAGTATAGCCGATTAACAATGTTGTGATAGTTTCAGATGAACATCAAGGGGACTCAGCTGAGTGGGGGCTTTTCAAACACAAAAGGACACTGCTTAACTTCAGTTGCTTACAACTGGAGCCAAGGTTGCTTAGCCATTTTGAAGGTATTAGAAGCCTGGTTCTGTCCCTAGAAGCAGTTGGCCTTCTCACTGCTTAGCAAGTCCCTAGGAACTGGCTCTCAGCACCTCAGCAGAAACCTTGCCCCCATCTATGCTCTAGCAAAATGATATACAAATTTTAGTTAACCAAGCCGATTTCCCCACCAACTTGCATTAAAATATTAGCCATTTGCCTTCATTTCTGATTTCTTTTTACCAGCCAGTCACTTCTAAGACCTTTAGATTTTGTGATGCATTCATCTATGTATGCTCAGTCGTGTCTGACTCTGCGACCCCATGGACTGTAGCCCACCAGTCTTCTCTGTCCATGGAATTTTCAAGGCAAGAATACTAGAATGGCTTGCCATTTCCTACTCCAGGGGATCTTCCCAATCCAGGGATCTAACCTGTCTCCTGTATTGACAGGCAGATTCTTTACCACTAGCGCCACCTGTGATGTGTTCAGTTCAGTTCAGTTCAGTCGCTCAGTCGTGTCTGACTCTTTGCGACCCCATGAATCGCAGCACGCCAGCCCTCCCTGTCCATCACCAACTCCCGGAGTTCACTCAGAGTCGCGTCCATCGAGTCAGTGATGCCATCCAGCCATCTCATCCTCTGTTGTCCCCTTCTCCTCCTGCCCCCAATCCCTCCCAGCATCAAAGTCTTTTCCAATGAAGCACCAAAATGCATTAGAACCGAGGTCAACAAACGGTGGCCCACAGGCCAAATCCAGTCACGCTCCCTATGTTTATATGACCCTTCCATGGACGGAGGAGCCTGGTAGGCTACAGTCCATGGAGTCTCGAAGAGTTGGACACGACTGAGCGACTTCACTTTCACTTTTCACTTTCATGCATTGGAGCAGGAATGGCAACCCACTCCAGTATTCTTGCCTGGAGAATCCCAGGGATGGGGGAGCCTGGTAGGCTGCTGTCTATGGGGTTATGCGAAGTCGGACATGATTGTAGTGACGCAGCAGCAGCAGCAGCATGCTAAGAGTCCTCTTTACATTTTAAATGGTTGGAAGAAATACAAATAATAATGTCAGGACATGTGAAAACGAAACCCACACATGAATTTCAAATTTCAGTGTCCATAAATGCAGCTTTATTGGTGCACAGTCACGTTCATCCTTTTATGTATTATCAATGGCTGGTTTTGGTCTGTACTGAGCAGTAAAAGCGGAGAAGGCACTGGCAACCCAATCTAGTACTCTTGCCTGGAAACTCCCGTGGACAGAGGAGCCTGGTGGGCTGCAGTCCGTGGGGTCGCTAAGACTGGGACACGACTGAGCAGCTTCCTTTTCACCTTAAAGTTTCATGCATTGGAAAAGGAAATGGCAACCCACTCCAGTGTTCTTGCCTGGAGAATCCCAGGGATGGGGGAGCCTGGTGGGCTGCCGTCTATGGGGTCACACAGAGTCGGACACGACTGAAGCAACTTAACAGCAGCAGAGCAGTAAAATAGTTTCTGACACCATGTGGCCTGCGAAGCCTAAAATATTTGCCTGCTGGCCTTTTTACGGGGAAAGTTTGCTGACCCGTGGCCCAGAGCAATGGTTCCCAATTTGGGACAATTTTGCCCTCCAGGGGACGTTTGACATTATCTGGAGACAGTTTTGTCAGAACTGGGGAAGGGGTAGTATAGTGTGCTACTGACATCTAGTGGGTAGGAACGCTACAATGCACTCGTCGGCCTCCATAACAAAGAATTATGTGGTCTCAAAAGACAATAGTGCTGAGGGTGAGAAACCATGGATTGGAAGAACCTAAGATATTTCTAGTAAAGGGGAAACTCCGTCCTTAATAGGGATTTCCTTTAGTGAACACCCGCCTCCTTAGTTTACAGTAGCTCACGAAACCGTTGCAATCATCCCTGCAAGGGAGTTGCTGATATTCTTTTACAGGGAGGTTTTGACCACAACTTGCCCCCAAACACACAGCTAGTGCTCCAGAACCGGTATTTTTCCACACCTCCAGGATGCCGGGGGCTCAGTGACGTCACGGGCGATTGTTGTCCTGGTCGGCTGCTCTCTAGTGTGCGAGTTGCACAGATGCAGGCCAGTGTCGTTTTCCCTGGTACCCCTTCCCTTCAGAGGTCTCCAAGGGCTCAATGCGGAGAGGGTACCAACCGCCTTCCAGTCTCCAGTATCTGGCTATTTGGGAAATGAAGGTGAAGAAAGGAAATTCCACCATGATTGCAGCCAGAGTTATGAAAACTGACCACTGTCTCTCTTGCCCACTTGAATGCTGGGAGGGACAAGGAAGCTTCCCTCTCTAGTAGACCCTATTTATAGAAGGCTTTTGGAGTCAAGCCCATGAATTTTCAGGATGTTCACATCACAGTAATAATGAGAAGCCATGCAGCACAGTCCATTTCCTTCTGGCATTAAAACTCAACTGACTCTTATTCTATAGGATTTGGCACTTCACTTTCTCCATCTATTATCCTAGATGAGCTCAACGGATCAGTGAAATCCATGCTAATGAAGACAAAGTAAAGGACTCCCCCCACCCAGCAAGCCCATGGAAATTTCAAACCCAGATGGGGGGTGTGGGCACAGCAGCCCACCCAGGAAGGTGGCAAACAGGCTAATGGTGCCTCCCTGAGTCCCTCAAATCACCCTCTTGAAAGGAAGCCACCCACTCCTCCTAAGGCATCGTCTAATAATCACACAGCCACTGAGCATTTCTTTGAATTTTATTGAAAATTGACATGGACATTATAAAGGTATCAAGCTAAACAGTGCTGGTTTTGGGATGTTTCTCCTGGTGAATGAAAGCCCCAGAGGGGCAGTGACTGGTCACATCTCTGAGCAAAAAGAACAAAGGAGAAGAAAGGAAGAATGAACACAGATTTTGGAAAACATGCAAAGAGGCTCTCTCAAGACACGGGACAGTGGAATGGCAATGGTCGTAGGGCTACGTGGGGATGAGCACACTCACATGGTATTTCGATCCAAGTTAAACCAGTGAATTCGGGGCAGGTTTATCAACATCAAAGCTCTCCCTCCAGGTCCCACATTGAGCAGAAACCTCTCTCAAAACCCCAACTGGCCTTGGAAGGCTGAATAGGGTAATGTTGCTCTCACTAAGCTTAAACTCCCCCATCTCTCCTTTCCTTTCTCCACCTGAATGTTAGTAGATCCACTTGCCCCACTTGCTGAGGGAGTCTGCAGAAGGTCTGTGAATGCTGAAGATATGAATGTTGCTTGACTTTCTCGTCCATATTCAGAAATGTTTAATAGTGGCTGTAGACAATCAACCCATTGAGCCGGAGAAATGGTGTTTAAAAGGAAAAACAGAAAACTCAAATGAAAAACTTGTGAACAGTACTTCCACACCCACAGCTGAGCTCTCCTGCCTCAGTCACTTACACTTGGGTGAGTCATCCTGCAGTTGTCTCTCTGCGGTTACACTGGATCCATTCTCCAGCTCAGATGGATCTTTTCCTGCCTTGTTAGGTTAGGACAAGACACTTCCATTTAAAATACCATGTAAGTTGGGAAGAGAGCTTCTTGCCTGGACACATGAACACTTGTTGAGAAAGAGAGAGAGAGAGAGAGTGTGTGTGTGTGTACGCGCGTGCACACACAATTTGGAGGGAGAGGAAATTGGTTGGTTTCTGGTTTGAGACAATATGGAAACCCTAACTCTTCTATAATGGTAGTCTTCTCCTTTAGACTTAGTGCAGCTGCTGAAGACAAGATTAAAAAAAGCTGGAGAGGGAAAGAGAAAGAAAACATGAAATTAGCCAAAGAAAAAGGACATTCAAAGTAAGACAGGGTCAGGGAGGTGGGCAGTGTGAGGCAGCACAGATTATACATGGAGAAGACAGGTGAGAAATGGGGTCACTGATGGGCCATCACCACTGGAAAATCTGTTGAGAAGATTTTAAGAACACCACACACCAGTTTCAAGCTTCTTGTTTTAATAATAAAAAAAGCGCATATTGACAGCCACATGTGAATGCCAAATGATTAAAACAAAACAAACAAACAAAAAATAAACGAAACCAAAAGTGATCTATCCTGTATCTAGGAAAAGCAAACTTCTTGGCTTAAGAGAAATGAAGCGTGTGTGTGTGTGTGTGTGTGTGTGTGTACCTGTGGGGATTTTTCAGGAAAACCATTTCAGTCTAAGGTAGGGGTGAGGCGGGACACAGACCATTTCTAATGACTGGTTTTGTTTCACCAGAAGTAAACAGAGTATTAGGGTAATTTTTTTTAATAGTAACAATTATACTCAGTAAAAAATCTTTTCACTGAAGAAGGAAAAAAAATCTATTTACAGTGAGACAAGCTACCCGATAAAATAAGCATTTTCATTATTTTACATAGCCTTGGTTGACTTTATAAAGGTCTCATGTTCACGCACAAGTTAGATTTTTGTTTACCAAACTTCCTTGATGACAAGGGTCATCTCTAGCACCTGTTAAACTTCTGCACTCACATGCCTCATTCCAGACTCCCAGGAAAGCTGAGCAGCTAACAGGTGTCCATGACTCTTATCGTCAGCAGAAGCACTCAGTTCAGGGGCAGGACTAGAGTCCTCTGCTTTGCCCATCCCTGCCCACCCCATCCGTGAATATTTTTCTATGGGATAAAAACCTCGAAGGTGCTCTAATACTAACTATTCATTTTCTCCTGAACATCAAAAGACTTGTCTCCAGGAATGAACATGAACAGACTGAATCCATTTGTGAAAAGGATCGGGTCTCAGAAGACACTGAATTTAGCCTGACTTTTGCCACGAAACAGCCCTGGGACCTCTGGCAAAGTCCCTTCATTTCTCTGTGCCTTGATTTCCTCTTACAAAAAATGGGTCCTACCTGTCTTCTGGACCCAAATGTCTCCTTCCAAACAAAATTCCTGCCCAGTCTCTGAAGGTCTCTCAAAGGCTGGGTGGCTCTAATACCTTTTGAAGTTTTCAGAACCACTAAAACCTCAAGTAGTTAATCTGTAAATAAACGTAAATGAGGGGACCTCCTATTTGTGATGCAAATAATTACTGGGGGTAGATGGAGAACATTAGTTGTTTAAGTTTGGGATCCTTGGGAAGCAGCTGTGAAACTGGTCAAAGCTGCAAATAAGAAGCCTTTCCCATGGAAACTTGACAGCCTTAACTTAGCATCTCCCTGAGCCAAGCTGAGGATCCAAGCTTTTTTTTTTTTTTTTTTTTGGTTTTAAATCTCCAAGCATAGGGTCTCCTAAAATACTCCACTGTGTGACTTGGATTTTCTCAAGAAATTAGCTTCTGCTTTGGCAGCATCACCTTCATACTTGCTTCTGGCCACTCACCAATCAGTGACTCACCAAACAATACATCTCAAAACTGCCCTCTTGCTTTGCCAACAAGAAAAGATAAAGTGTGTGCATTCGTTTGCTTTCCATTGTTTCTACTTTTTGCTTCCTGTTATTATCTATTAGTGAAAACAGAACACCCCTTTCCCATTCTCAATACTTCAAAAAGGCCTGAAAATTTGGCATAGCCTTGTTCGATTGTGTGTTTTCAAAGCCAAATGACCAAAAAATAAAAATCTCAAAAATAAAAAAGAAAGTCATGGTCAATGCCAGCGGGACTGTGAGGCAGAAATAGAAAGAAGAGGTGGGGCTTGAAGTGGAAGAACATGGCAGGGGCCGGGGACCCAGCTGCCTGGCACCCCACAGGAAAGCTGTCAGTTACAATAGGAACCTTGGCTTAAAAGGCTAAGTGGAGTCCAGTCCAGCTGTAGCAGGGAATACTATTCAGTACACAGCCATGGATTACTGCAAAGGAAGGGCAGAGAAACGGCGTGTTAGCCATGGAACATTGCCAGTCACCGCCAGCTCACTTTTTCACTGGTCTGACACCGAAGTCCAGTGTGCCTCATGGCCCTGACAAGGGAGGGCTCTCAACTTCAAAGGGGTTCCCAAAGCCACTATCAGAGAGGCCCCATTATACAAATCTGGGCTAGAAGTTTCAAATATCAAATCCTTAGAGGCAAAGTGAGGGACCTTCCAAGGCACAACATCTCTTTTCTCTTCTCCGACTGACAGTCTCACCTCCTCTTCTTATTAGGAGACACATGCAAAATACAGATTGAAACTCATCATCACCAAATTCACTAAATAAATAGACTGCAAGATACCTCAAAGCCGAACTAAAAACACTGATTCTTGAACCACTCAGTCTGGCAGTTTACGGCACAGGATGCTTACACCTGCTACTGACCCTGCCTTGTTGGGATGGTATCCTCAGGGAAATTACAGAGGAGATGTGAGACACCTCATAACAATTCCATAAGACACTCCGCTGGTACTAACATTCAGGTTTATTCTCTCTCCTGCATCTGTAGGGTACTCAGAATTACAGAGAGGGACATTTATGCTACTTTCTTCAGCAGTTGTGTTGTCTGGGAAGGGCTGGGTGCAAATAAACTCATTCCAAGTTCTTAACAGAGTTTGAGTGAAGTCACTTTTGAGTGAATCAAAACTGGAAAGGGCTGGGCTGACCGAAGGATCTCCTGGAACCCTCTGAGGAGAGGCTGTGGTTCCTGTCAGGGGCTTAGTGGTGGCTGGGAAAGCCAAGTGACTGCGGACTAAGGGGGAAAACCCTGCTGACTGGTGCTCACCCAGCCAGGCTGGATGCAAATACCTCGGGGGAACAAACAGCATTCGGAGTTGGAACAGGGAAGCTGGTGGTGCCGTGGAGCAGGCAGAACCCCCGCACATGTTACAGTCAAAGATGGGGCGGGAGTGGCCAGCTGGGGGTGCTGGGAGGGGCACTGGGATGCAGGATGCAGCTTTAAACCATGTGACTGCTGGCTTCTTGCCCAGAGGCCAGACTGGGTCCTCAGACTCTCGGGCTTCTATAAACCTTGGCAGGAAGAAAGGGGAGGGCACGGGTTGTGTGCCCAGCAGATGTGTTAAGGGGGAATTAGAGAAAGGGAGGCCCAGCTCTGTTGCGCAGGAAAAGGGCGTCTACAGGAAACCCAAACTGAAAATGAAAAGAGAAGTTGGGTTAATGAATGGATGGATTAATGTAAAAAAAAAAACAAAGGTTAGAAGAAAATTGTCATGATGACTGATGGATAAATTAGAATATAGCTATGTTAGATGATCTTAAGGTCTTATTGCACTGGCTTCTGGGAACATGCTTTCTCTCTCATTCACCCCCACACACCTCTGAGTGGCGATTGTCATGGCATCAGCTAGTAAAATAATCAAGAGCTACAAGAATTCATTTTTCTCTCTTCTTAATGATTAGGTCCTGACTAGTGCTCCTGACCCAGACACCTTGTACAGGAACACCTTCAGCAAATCTCCAGGGGGCTCAGGCCACAGCACAGAGTGCCAGGCTCTCAACCAGTGATGGCCTCACCCCACAGCAAATGCCGAGGGGGTAGAGGTTTCACCTTCGAAGAGCCCCTGTCCACTAACTGGTCCCCCGGGCAAGATCTGTTTGAGAAGTATCTAGGGGTGGTACCTGGAAACCTGAACAATGGAAATCCATTATTGGTTTGTGTTCACTCTGCACTTTGAACTTTGTCCCATTCAAACTTCACCCTTGTGACATAAATGGGGACAAGTTGTATTGGTCCCCATCTGACTTATGAGGAGGCTGAGAAACACTGCGAGGGCAACTGACTTGCCCAAGGTCACAAAGAGTCACAACCTACAGGAACAGAGCCCGAATCCCTGGGTTGCTTGATTGTGACTCTCCTTCATACCACAGTGTCCCTGAGAACTCTGCCTGTAGACCCAAGCCCCTGTTTTTTTTTTTTTTTTTTTTTTACCTGAACATATTTCTCTCATTAAAGATATTGGAGAGGGATAGTTAAAAGCATAAGCTGAGTCTATCTGTACAGTTGCTTCCTCAGAGTGAATACACACACACACACACACACACACATACACACACACACACGAGGATGGCAGTTTATACCAGAACTAGTTTTGCGTTCTCATTCCAGTTCTGCCAATAACTCCCTGGGTCAGCCTCGGTGAGTCCCTTAACCCCATGCCTCCATTTGTTCATCTTGTGAACTGAAGATCAGCACCTTCCTCCTCTGCCTCACAGGACTGTCATAATGTGAAAATAAGAGTGTGCAGAAAAACTCTTTGAATAGTATTAAAAGGTCCTATGAAAGCTCAGCTCTCTTGTTCTTCCTTGTCTATTTCCCAGGGGAAAAGAAACCTATAGAACACTGCAAGGGCTGGGCAGCCTGGGAAAGCTGAAATATTTTGCTAGACAAACTGTCCATACATCATACTCTGTCCCCCTGCCAGAGTACCTACAACTGTGTGTGGGCCACAGAGGAAGTGTTTTGTTCCAACTGCAGACGGCTACAGACGGCAATCTCTATTTGGTTTGGAACTGCTCTTGTGGTCTGCTGGGGAGAAGCAGGCCAGAAAAAGCCAACCTGCTTAGGGTCGGGGTTGGCTGTTCCCACTGTTTGCCAACTGACTCTTGCTCGTTAAGTATGGCTTAGTTTTGAAAGGATTCATTTTAGTAATGGCCACTACCAATGAATTGCTCGGGGAAAGCTGAACCAAACTGTGTCAAACCACGTTAATTTGGGTTTCATGAACTGAAAGCTAACTGAGCAGGATGCATCTTTCCTATTTTCCTCCTTGAAAATAGGGGAACCAAGGAAATACATGTGAACTAGGATCAGCCACTCTGCTGGGCACTAGGACTGCAGCCATGGACATACACTCCAGAACTGTGTCTTCCTAGGTTTCATTCAAGTCAATGCATAGGGCTCCAAGTCTTGCCTTTAAGCCAGACAAGAAATCGTTTCATTGTTCTTTAAGGGTTGTTTCCTTTGGCCCACTTTCACAGGCCTTATGTTTCAGAAGCCTCTATGGACTTCCTCTTTGGGATTTGCTTGAAAGTAGGATGTTTTGCCTGGAGAAGGGAATGGCATCCCACTCCAGTACTCTTGCCTGGAAAATCCCATGGACAGAGGAGCCTGGTGAGCTGCAGTCCATGGGGTCGCTAAGAGTTGGACATGGCTGAGCGACTTCACTTTCACTTTTCCCTTTCATGCATTGGAGAAGGAAATGGCAACCCACTCCAGTGTTCTTGCCTGGAGAATCCCAGGGACGGGGGAGCCTGGTGGGCTGCCGTCTATGGGGTCACAGAGAGTCGGACACGACTGAAGTGACTTAGCAGCAGCAGCAGCAGGATGTTCTGCCAGCTGCCCAAAGTCCCCGGTGCAGTAGCTGCAGCAATTATTTTGGTGACTAACAGCAGGTTCTCCATTTAAATCATAAACTCCACAGTGAGTGTGGTGAAGTCTTCTCAATATTTTATATTCCTCGATCCAAACAAACCAAATATAAAAGGCATTTATGAGACAACCAGGGTATTCTGAACCCTGGCTAGAAATTTTATGTGAATGAATTGTTAAATTTGGAAGTATGATAATGGTGGCATTGTGGTTATTTAAGAGTCATTAGCTCTTAGAGATCCATGCTAAAGTAGTGACAGATGAAATAAGATGTATTTTGCTTTACAATAATCCAGCCAATTTGGGAGCAATAAATGGGACAGGACTGGCTTATGCTGACAGTTGTTTGGGGACTAGGGGGTGGGTACATGGGGCTTCATTGTATTATCCTCTCTCTTCTTTTGTTCCTGTTTGAAAGTTTCTATGGTAAAGTTTTAAATGGTAATACGCCTAATTATGTTAGATTGAAAATATTTGTGCTCCTCCCCACTCACTACCTAAGTCTAGTAAAATAGATGGAAGCTTAATCACCACTGCAATCAACCTATAAACTATGTGATGCCAGGGGCTGCTTATTTACTCTTGTTGATATAACACCTAGCCCTCAGGAATGCATCTTACTAAGGTTACCTGCTTATCTCCTTATCAGAGGTGTTCATGAAGTTGGTACTTGTAGATAAGAGTATAAGGAATTCTCTATAATATCTAACTCTTCACTTTCTTCCCCTTTTATCATAGTTTTGGGAGATTACATAGCCAAATGAAATTAGAAAATTTGAACCCTTCAGATAAGAAAGCCTCCAGAGGGAAACAGAGAAGCAAGTTTCCATTGACTTGAAACCTTCCCAAACCTGGGACTCAAAGCTGACTGTGACATTGCGGGACAGGGCTTGTGAACCCAACAGTTCCCCTCATCACTATAGTTTAGTTAATTTTGAAAGTAATGCTGAAGTCTCCTTAAGAAAAAAAAGTGGCTAATATGGAAACCTCAAATACCTATCACAGGCTAGGTAGAAAAGTCTGAAAACACCCCACTTTTAATCAAGAAGGCAAATATTGCACATGTACACTTGGAATCACACTAGACTATTTCTTAATATTATAAGTCACAAGAGAAAACCGGCTAGAACAATGAGACAGCTTCTTTGATATTAGGTATGTGTGTTGGGCAGGGGGTGAGACTTGGGGGTATGTGTTCTAGAAGCCACTGCCAGTTCTATTTAGAGTTAATAAAGCTTACCAGGGCCCTGGGTATCATGCAGCATGCAGCAAACAGCAGAGTTAACTGTAAAACAGTAAGAGCTGATGAAGATGGAGTGTGCTTGGGGAGAAATCAAACATTATGAATTGATGCAAATAATGAAGAGTTAGAGGTCAAAGGAGATTAGGAGGAGTGGGGAGGGGAAGGTGGGAGGGTGGGCTGGTAGGGATCCCCTGAAACACCAGTACTTTTTCTTAACTTCTTTAAGGGCAGCCAAAGGAAATTCTCAATAGGTGACTGACTCTATTAGATCCAACCACCATCTCTCCAGAAGAAATGCTTCTACCCCCACTTTCGCCCTTCACTGCCCCCCCCCCCATCATCACCATGGGACCAGAGTGACACCGGGCTAAAGATGGTTCTTCCAGAGGTTAGGCAACTGTTTGGGGAATTACATAAGAAGCCCAGATCAGCAGACACATATATCTGAAATTATAGAAGACAGCAGGCTGTTTTGTCATGCTCTCTTGTTAATAGGATGTGCCTGGTGTGAGTGAGGTTTTCACTCATCTCAAAATTGGAAAAGTGTGCCATCACCAGCTCCAAATATTCCTGGAAGACTGGAGAGACATGTCTCCTTATGTGGGGTCTTCGGCCTAGGGGTGGGGGTGGCGGTCAGTCAATTGGAGGCAACTAGAAGAAAGCCTGGTCTGGGAAGAACTTCCGCTGAACAGCTCAATGGGGACTATTTACATAGTTGAGTGTCAGTGGGGTCCCAACAAATGAATCTCCTAATTCTGGCCAGCAGGCTGTGAAACTGCCCCAGGGATCCTGTTAACACCTTGGGACCGTGAAGGCAGCTAGAGTTGGAAGACTAATTTAGACTTTTCTGATCTTAAAAATAGGAATCCATTCCTGCTGCTACAACTAACACACCATTACAGGTCAGTTAATATAGAGTGTGTCCAAAGAGGCTTTGTTCGGGGTCGTTGAATTTTATCATGTAATACCAAAAAAAAAAAAGAGAGAGAGAGATCGTCAGTGACTTTGACATACAGTGTTGTGACTCTGTGACAAAAATCTCTGAACTAAATGGTGAAAATGCCCAAATGACACTTTCGAAAAAAGAATAATCAGGTGGTAAAACTTAGTGCCTCCAAAGTTAAGATATTTTCTGTTACATTTTATTCTTGGTGAAATGTGGTACTGCTTTATTCCTAAGTGATGAGCCAGGGGACAGAAGAAAGGAAGATGTTTCCTCCTTCCAACCAATAACTAGCAATGGAGTCCAGCAAAAAGTGGCTAAGAGCAGAAGGCACTGACGACGGCCACGTCGTAGATCCTCAGACCACTTTAGTTTGGCCCCTCCAGTCACACTGCCCAAACAACTAGAGTGCAAGAGACCACTAGATGTTTTCCTGCTGTTGTACAGGTCCCGTGGGAAATGTTTTTCTCTTCTCTAGTTCTGGGATGAGGAATGGGTAACCCCAGCAAGCGAGGCCAGGGCTCGGGTCAGCGTTCTTGACCCAATGGTAACCAGGAGCCCATATGTCCTGTGTTGCCAAACCCCAGGGGAGACAGACGGANATGTTTTCCTGCTGTTGTACAGGTCCCGTGGGAAATGTTTTTCTCTTCTCTAGTTCTGGGATGAGGAATGGGTAACCCCAGCAAGCGAGGCCAGGGCTCGGGTCAGCGTTCTTGACCCAATGGTAACCAGGAGCCCATATGTCCTGTGTTGCCAAACCCCAGGGGAGACAGACGGACGGTAGAGTCGTTCCCCAGTGGAGGGTGGGGCCTGCAGAAGATATTAGCATCTGAGGATTCCCGGCCAAGTTCCCAGCACCCCAGGCTGGGGACAACTAAGCACCCAAGAGGGAGGGACAGGAAGGGGTGAGAAACCAGGACTGGGCTGCAGCCTTAAGCAATGCTTAAACTCTGTTGGCCACAGCCCTTAGAACTGAGGGGGGTGAGAGGGGCTCCAGGGCTGAACCACCTCAGGCATAGGATGAGCGGACTGGCCTGGGAGCCCTTCCAGCTCCCACCTCCCGGGGGGAGAGGGAGCCCAGAGGCCTCTGCTACCCTCTCTCTGGCCTTCTTTTTGTTCATCTCCTTCTTGTAACTTTGCAGATTCTTATCGTTTCTGCCTTGCTTCTTTCTACTCTCTCACTTGCCTTTCGCTTTTCCTCCCCTTTCCCTCCCTCTCCTCCTGCCTTGAGTTGGCAGGACTTCACCAAGTGGGCAGAGCAGAGGGGCTGGTCCCCTGAGGCCACACACAGCCCTCGCCTCCTCTCAGCTCCTCAGATGTAGGGAATCTGTGGGGCCTGTGGGGACACCGAGACCAGGTCCAGGGGCCTAAAGGAGCCTATTAGCCCACAGCTGGCCTCTATCACCAGCCTGAGGGGATGCGCAGGAGCAGAAAGAGGCCCTCACCCCAGAGCAGCCTGCCACTTACTTTTTCTTCTCTTTGTCTCTTTTCAGAGTCTGTGAGCCTCCAGCCTGGGAGCCCTGGGACTGGAGCAGCTCAGCCGCCGTCTTCCTCTGTTTGAAAGCATTTACTTCATCATCCAGGGATTTCTTCTTATCCTCCAGCTTCTTCTTCTCGTCCTGGTGTAGTTTNGGGGGGGGGGAATGGAGTGGGGGCGGGCTCGTGACCATGAAGGACCCTGGGATCCAAGGAGACATTTCTGCCAGGGACAGCTATAATGTCACCAAAGGGCATCATGTTCTGAATGGTTCTCTTCTGCCATTTTATCTCCACATTTCTGCTCCTGAATATGGTCAGGGAATCATGCATTCTGTCTAATCAAGCATTTTATTAAGAGAGTCCCCATAGTTAGTACATATGAAAAATAATAACATCAGTTATAACATAGAACATGAAGCACATGAGTGCTTCTTGTAGGCCAGGTACTGGCTTTTCTAAGCATTTTATATGTATTAACTCATTTAATCATCACAACAACCCTATGAGGCAGGTTCTGTTATTATCTGCACTTTAGGAGGAAACAGAAGGTATGAGAAGTTAAGGAATTTGCCCAAGGTCAACTCATTCTTTAGATAATCATACAATGAGATCTCTCAATAGGAAAGGGGTCCCTGCCTTTTCTTAGCCTCTCCAACCACGGAGGCTCATTGGAGATTGCAGAGAAAACTTCAACAGTGCTGAAGCTGGTCAAAGAAAACACTTGTCCGTGGTTGTGGAAGGAAAGAAAAGAACTTTATAAAATGAAATGAATGTGGAAACCTCAGCTTTGATTAAGGGGAGGCTCGACTAGTCCGGATTAGAGTCAGAAACCCGAAGGAGAAGAGCAACAATGTTTTAGCATGTCACTGTGATAAACGGATCAGGGGAATTAGGGGTGTGGGTGTATGCATGCTCCGTCATGTCTGACTCTTTACACCCCCATGGACTGCAGCCCATCTTCTGTCCTTGAGACTTTTTTAGGCAAGAATAATAGAGTGGAGTGCAGGTTTGATCCCTGGGTCAGGAAGATCCCCTGGAGTAGGAAATGACAATCACTCCAATATGCTTGCCTGGAGAATCCCATGGACAGAGGAGCCTGGTGGGCTACAGTCCATGGGGTCACAAAAGAGTTGGACATAACTGAGTGGCTGAGCACACACACACTGGGGGTGTAGGTGATTAACAAACTGGAATGTGATAAACTATCCTGAGTAGTAAGAGCAGCTCAAGCATCATTTCAGTATCTTTTGAGGATTCAGGAAGGAATGGAGGGTTCTATAGCCCTCACAGCACACCGGGAGGAGGCTGGGTGTCCTATAAAGGTATCTGGGCCTGTCACCAAGTAAGGGGTGGTGGATGACAGACTTGTTGGGTAGCTTCTGCTAGTCACTCAGGGTAGGCTGCTGGTAGCTCTGCTCATCAGTGGTGTCCACCTGGCTTTTGCTTACTGGCCTTTCATTCATTCAGAGGATCACCTTACCTCTCTTCCTAAAAGTACTGGGTGATATTTTTCTTTTGAAAAGTGAATCTGAAATGAAGTCAATACGCTTGCCATGGGCTTTGGCAATAACACTGGAGAGTCTTGGCAGATTAAAAGAGGAAGAGACTTGGGAAGTAATTAAGTGCTCCTTTCTTTATGGGTTTCGAAGCCTAGAGAGCTGAAGCAGTTGCTGACATGACCAAAACTGGCTGAGGCCAATTAATCTGGCAGCAGTAGGGGAATCAGTAGTGGGACCTTGGAGGCAAGGCAATGGTGCGAGGGCTAACTGCAGTCTATTAGTCATGGCTTAAGTAAAGTCCAGATAGACCATCAAGCCTTAGTTAAAAAATCACTAGAGCTGCACAGATGTTCTTTAGCACTAGCATGAAATGGAATGGANTCTGGCAGCAGTAGGGGAATCAGTAGTGGGACCTTGGAGGCAAGGCAATGGTGCGAGGGCTAACTGCAGTCTATTAGTCATGGCTTAAGTAAAGTCCAGATAGACCATCAAGCCTTAGTTAAAAAATCACTAGAGCTGCACAGATGTTCTTTAGCACTAGCATGAAATGGAATGGAATACTCAAGTGGGAAGGAAACACACCAGCTGTCACTTGCTTAGGATCCAACACGGTACCCAAGACTCCCTGGGACCATCTTTCCCCATGGTCATCAGAGCAGGCAGGATGGGGCAGGACCACCAAGAAAGTGATCAATTGTCCCTTCTGAGCTATGAACTCCCAGAAAAGGGTGCAAAAAAATCAGCCTGCCCCTGACCTCGAGGGGCAATGTCAGGTCCCGAGTGTCGAGCGGCACTGCCCAATAGAACTTTCTGCGGTGATGGACATGTTCAATATCTCATTGCCCCGAGTTGCATGAAGGTTGAGCATTTAAAATATGGTGAATGCAAATGATAAATAGAGTTTTAAACTTTATTTAATTTCAGTTCACTTAAATAGCTACTCTATGGAACAGTGGGGGTCTAGAGAATTAAATAACAAAGAGTGAGAAAATATCCCGGCCTTGGGGACTGAGGGATGGAAAAGACACAGATCTCACAGCCTCTCTGTGCCAGCCAAGGCAGGGCTACAGATGCTGTGTCCCATTGCTGCCTGAGGCCCCAAGGTTCCCCCAGCTGCTCCCTTGGGGCAGAAACCCTTGTCTTGCCTAAGTTCAGCCTCCTTTTCCTTCCCACCTAGCATGCCAACCCACATTTTACCTCTTTCTCTGCCTCTTTAAGTTCAGCTTCTTTCTCTTTGACTCTCTGCACAAACATCTGTCTCATCTCCTCTTCTTTTTTCTGGAGCTCCCCTAGGAACTCGTTCCTTTTGGCTTCATATGTCTCCTGTAAACTGTGAACACGGTCAGGTTAATTCTCCTGCCTTTGGAATGGCTCTTGTTCCATGAAAAACAGCCCCAATGATCCTCCCTGGGTTCCCACACCCTCCCTTCCTCAGTTCTTGGAGACGTGCAAAAGCAGAAGCACAGAGCTGTGGGCACCTGGCTTTGAACTTGGAGTGACTTGGAACACCTGCTTCTATACCCTGATTCTACAGGTAAGGCCCAGAGAAGTGAGGTGACTCGCTCAAGATCACACAGCAAGTTAGAGGCAGAGCTGGGACCGGATGCTGGGTTTCCTCTCATAATCTAGGTCCTTCCATCCGCACTATGCTGCCAGGTCTTGGCTCTGAAACTGACCACATTAATGAATGAGTTCAACAAACACTTGAAACTCTACCACATGCTGGACACAGAATTAAGTGATACTATGCTAGTCACTCAATACCTGGAGCCAACAGCCACTGCGCCTGCCATCAAGGAACTCACAGTCAGTGGGAGATGCCGAGGTTATGTCTCCTTGCCCACCCCCACGCCCCCCCGCCCCCGTGCCTGGATTTAGCTTTATAGAAATAGGAGTTAGCCTAGTGAAGAAGAGGGTGGGTGCTCTGAAGAGGGTACCCTGTGGAAAGACACATGTGGAGAAGGAATGGCATATACCTGGGGTGTCAGGCATGGCCCCATGTGGCTGGAGTAGTGGAAGATAAGGTTCCTGAGAGTGGCAGGAGAGAGCAGGCATTGGCTGCCATGTTAAGACTTGGGCGTTTTAAGCAGGGCTGACTTGATCCAATTGAAAATGAGAAAGACCACTCTGGGCATTGCGTGAAGGACAGACTTTCCAACAATCAAAGTAAGAAATGATGGGATCTTGGGACCTCCCTGGTGATCCAGGGGTTAAGAATCCACCTTCCAATGCAGGGACATGGGTTCAATCCCTGGTTGGGGAACTAAGATCTCACATGCCTTGGGACAACTAAGCTCGTAGGCAGCAACTACTAAGGCTGCGTTTTCTAGAGCCTGTGCGTCACAACCAGAGAGGAGGCCTCAAGCCACAGTGAAGACCTTACATGCTACAATGAAGACCCGATGCAGTGAAAGAAGGGATCATAATGCGAAGGCTGGGAGGGAAAGGGAGGCCAGTGAGGGAGGCAGAATTCCAAGGACTCAGGAGGAGTCAAAGGTGATTCAGCTGAATGGAGAATGAGTATGTTTAAGAGGAAAAGAGCTGAATTAAATTTGAGACAGCTTGAGTTTCAGGTACATCCTCTATAGACGGCCAAGTGAAAATATCCAGGAAGCAGTGAGATCACTGGGTTTGAGCTCAAAAGTAACATTTTAACTTGGGAGTGATCTATTTCTTTAGGACTGGAGAGCAGAAAGAACCAGCCACAAAGAGAATAGAGGGTGAGAGCAGCAGAAGCCTTGAGAAAGAACACAGAAAGGAAGAAGTTGAATGAGACGAATCTGCCAAAGAGGCTGAGAAGGAGTAAAACAGTGTGAGAGAGGGCTCTAACCAGACAGACCGATGGTAGAAAAGCCAACCACAGAGAGAATTTCAGGAAAGAGGCAGTGGGAAGGAATATCAAGCGCTGTGTTGAGATTTTTAACAAAAAGATGAGGGACTTCCCTGGTGGTCCAGTGGTTAAGACTTCGCTTTCCAATGCAGGGGGTGTGGGTTTGATCCCTGATCAGGGAGGTAAAAATCTCACATGCCTCACAGCCAAAAAACCGAGACATAAAATAGAAATAATATTGTAACAAATTCAATAAAGACTTTAAAAATGGTCCACATTCAAAAAATTCTTAAAAAAAAAAAAAAGAAGAAGAAGAAGATGGGGCTCAGAGATCACACTGGAACATGTGACTGCTGACCTAGAGGCCTCTCTACTCAGTGGCGTGGTCTAACAGAAGCCAGTAAATACAGAACCATTCTCTCTCCTTCCCATCGCAGCCAAATTCCTTGTCAGGGCAGAGGCTGGTGACAAGGAGCAGAGTGAGGGAGAGTTTTTTAGGATAAGAATGTCTGCCCACAAGATGGAAAGGAGCCAGCAAAGATGTGAGAAACAGAGGTAGTCAGGATGGAGCCAAGGAGGAGAGGAGGGGGCTAGAGGACACCTCTTCCCCCGCAGATGCAGATTAAAGCAGTTTGAAGGGTAGGAGGGAAAAAGCTAACAGAACACCCATCAGAGAGACCAACATGTTTGCGTTCAACTCCAGCAGTCCCTGTCCATGAAGGGCAGTGAACTCACCCCTCTGGAACCAGACATCCCCAAAAGAATGGCTATTCTATGCCTCCAGGCTGGCTTTCTGCTGTGAGCAGGTTTTGTGGGATCTGAGAGGCCATGTGCAGCCCTTCTTAACCCACAAGCAAGCCCTTTACTTGTTTATCAAGGCCTGACATTTCCTGAAGTGTTCCAATACAGAGCACTACATGTGACATGCTAATTTACAACGTGAGGCTTACATCACATATTATGCATACAGATCAGACACTTATTCACATAGCTCCCACCAGCATAGTTATTTGAAAGCATTTGAAGCAATGCTTTCAAAAACTTTCCTCTTTTCTGAAAGCATCTTAGATTCTGATTTGAGGCGTCCACGATTATTCACATCTGGTTGTCAAAACAAACCTTGCACTTGAACACAAACGCTAAAGGGCAGTAATGAAGAGCTGGAAGTTCAACACGTGTGTGGTGACTGCTGCCTGGTCCCACCTGGTTCTGATCACGAGAAGGGGGGTAAGGAACAGAACTGGAAACCTGGCAGAGCAGCAAGAGCCCGATGAAGAATGTGGGTCAGCAGGCAGGCACAAACTGCCACGTTGAGGCACAAGGCCCAGGCTCAAGGCTCACAGCTACTATCCGAACGCCTGTGGCAGCGATATCATCGGCCTTGCCCATCCCCTGGCCTCCTCCCCGCCTCCATTCTTATAAGCACGGCAGCAGGGCTTACCAAGCCCACCATGCTACAGCATCCCCTGGCAGGTGTGCTAGGGCAGAGAAGGGACAGGCAAGTGGAGCTGGCGAGCGACTTAGCCTTCCAGCGCTAGGTCTCGGATCCTGTGTCTCGCCTCCCCTGTGAATTCTCCAGGGCAAGGCCTCCCCCCTGCCCCCGGGTGGGCTGAGTTGAGCTGGGCAAGGCTGATGGGAGAGGTACCTGAAGGGTTTGCTGTCAGGGTCGGTGTCCTTGAAGCCCATCTCCTCCAGCTTACAGCGGCGGTACAGCTCATAGTGCCGGCTGTGGGTCTGCTCTCGGAGATCCTCCATGTTGACTCGGATCAGCATCTCCCGCAGCTTCACAAAGTCACAGTGGGCTTCATTTTCAACTGCACGGCAGGGGTTGAAGTATTGAAAGTCCATTGAAAGGAAGGCCAGAAGAAGCAGAAATGGACAAAACGAGAGGTGAAATGTCTAACGGTGACATCACCTTTTAACCTGTGTATATAGAGCTCGAGATGTTGCCTTCTAATTGGCTTTTCTACTAAAAAGGCAGATGAAAAATTATAAGAATGACAGTAATGGAAAACAGCAATACCATAAAAGTATCTAAGAAGACATCTGGTAGACATTTAGACTCAACTCAGATTGACCCATCAGACACTCCCAGGAATGTTTGCTTCGCACCACTTTTAGGACAATTGGCAAATGGACTTTCAGCCAACTGTCTGATAAATACTTGCAGAATCTTTGTTCCCAGGATAGTATGAGGCACTGGGAATTCAGACACATGGGGTCTTGCCCATAGGAGCTACTAGTTTAATGGAAGAACAGGTGCACACACACAAATGTAATACAATGCAAAAATTACCGACATGGAGACACATAGCCACGGAACCACAGAAGCCCAGAAAAGGGAGTCCTGAGAACTTCAGGGAGCATGAAGACTTTATCAAAGAGGGGACAGACCCCTAAGATGACTCGTGAAGGAAGACTAGGAATTCAGCAGGCGGATAAGGGACTCATCCTTGCAGGGTCTCATTGAGGTTAGGCAATGTTACAGCTAGAAGTCGCAAGGTTAGGATTCCAATCCAGGTCATCTACAGGAGAGGCAAAGCCTATGACCAGGTATCAAAGTCCACAGAGTAAGAGTGTAGAACTAGGACATGGCTAGATGGTTGTGACAAGGAAGGATGTGAGCCACGAGTGTGGCCCATCTGGATGGTAGATGCTTCAAAACAGGTGTTTTTAAAGGGTGAATAATGGCCTGATCGCAGCAATGGTGACAGAGTGTCTCTGGGTGCGGTTCCACCTTGCTGGAATGGGGGTGTCTGGCCTGACCACACTGGGACAGTGGCATCTGAGATGAACAGGCACAGTTACCCCAGATTCTGTTTCACAGGTCTGGGAGAAGGTCGTGTGGCCGTGGTGGGGGTGTCTGGACATGGGATGAGTTTATGGTAAACCAACCACCTTCTCACATATAGTAACCTTGACTAGTACCAAGAGTACCTTACTTAACATGTGTCAGGCAGACTCCAAAAGGCATTTTCTCAAGCCTATAGGCCTATCTCCATTTTAAAACTGCAAAGTAATCATATAAACAAGAGTGCCTGAAATGCAATTTAATGGATCAAAAAAAAAAAGGACATCAATGTATCTATGGCCCCGGTAAAACATTACCCTAGACATCCCTTCCTCTTTTTTTTTGGTAAACTTTGGCCACACTGTAGGATCTTGGTTTGATCTTAGATGGGACCTGCATCCCCTGCTTTGGAAGGCGGGATCTTAACCGCTGGACCACCAGGGAAGTCCCCCTTTGTGTCCCTTTCTGATCTCATTCATGCCTCTCCTTCCCTGCAACAAGACTTAACCACCATCCTAACTTGGGGGTTTATCCTTCCTTCGTTTTTCTTTATGGTTTTACCATTTACGCATGAATTCCTAAAGTTCCGTTTCGTCTTACTTTTGGATTCCATATAAATGGAATCATATAGCTTGTATCTGTCTATGATTTATGCAGCTCAATGTGCTGTTTGTGAGATGCATTGCTGTAGATGTATAGTCCAGCCATCTTCACTGTTGTATAATATTGCATTATTTGAACATTCTGCAATTCACCCAATCTATTTTTAATGGCTCTGGGTTGTTTCTAACTATTTGCTATCACGAACAGCACTGTTGTGGACATTCTTGTACATCTCATACACTCAAGTGGGTACGCCTGTTTTCTCACACTCTCTGTCCTACCTTACTGCAAGTACATTTATTTTTGTTTTAGGAATGCTTTCTCCATTGGAGACAGAGAGCTTGCTCAGTGCACAGAATCCAGGTATAGAGCCAAAGTTTGCCTGCTGGTGACCCCTAGAGATGCCTGAGGCCCAAGATGAATAAGTAGAAACTGGGGACAAGTGAGGAACTGGTTACATAGTGGTTGGGGACAAGCAAAGGAACAGATAGAAGGGGATTGCTGAGCGTAGCCCCTCTCCCGGAGATTCACTCACCTTGCACAGTGCCCCAGGGGTACTGCCGAGCTTTCATCATCTTGTTACCTATCTTTAGCTCTTCTGTGCTGCCAATGACAGCAAATGGCAGGTGGGCCTGAAACAGGAGGCAGACAAAAGCTGAGAATTCTGGGTAAAGGCACTGAATGACGCCAGTACAGCTGCCGCTCATCGCGGAGGCCTCAGTGCCTGTGCCGCAGTGTCCCTCACTGACGCCACCATCAGGAGGCATTTCATAAGCTCCCAGGCTGGGTAGGGAGAAGAGGCCTACTCCAAGCTTTGCATGTTCAGAAATTCACAACAGAAGGTAACCAGGATATGGCCGAGTGCATACGGAACAAAGACAGAAAATAAGCAGAATAATAAGCAGATACACAGACGAGCCAGCTATTCTGTCTTCATGGTTGCTGAGGCGAAGTGCCTTCTGAAGGCAGGTGAGTGGGACACAGAGGGCTATGTGTGGAGAGAGACTAAAGGAGAATGGAGGGGGCTGGAACCACTGCTCCCTTTCCCCAGAGTATGAGAGCCCCAAGAATAGACATGCACGGAAACCACATTGCTGACTGAGGTGGACGCACCTGGTCTCATACTATGCTGGAGCAAGAGCTTGCCCCTAACTCTCGAGCCTAGAAGTCAAGTCCCCAAGTATTTACCCACGTGCCCATCACTGAGCTGAGTTCTGTTTCAGGGGCTTTAAAGGGAAACAAAGGCAGTAGAAAATTCACTCCCTTACCCTCTGGGAGCTTACAATCTGGTTAGGGAAGACTGAATTCCATACCTGAAATCACAGAAGACAGAATATGCCCAAGGGCTCAAGTATACAGTCTGGCACCCCGCACACAGTAGGTGCTTAATAAATACTCCTTGAATAGCCACAGGAATAGCAGAGGAAAGAAAAGTACAAATGGTGGGTATGGCTTGGTGCTTGAGGTGGAGAGGGAGAGTAAGGCACAAGGCCTAGCTGATGAGGCTGCTTTCATACATCAGAGAAGAGGCAGGTGCCCCTAGTTGTACTGTGAGGTCTGGGACACACTCCCAATGCTCCATTCCACAGGAAGTGCTGAGTCACCATTGGCCAAATGGAACCACTGATTAAATACTGTTTACAAGCCAGGTAGAGCTTTACTCAGAAGGGCTTTACACAGAGTAGCAAAAAGTCCACTGAAAAAAGCTTTCTTAGCCTGCTTGGACAAACAGGCCTCGATCTCAGATATTTTGACCCACTTCATAGTCAACAAAAGAGTCCAAAATGCAGTACTTGGATGCAATCTCAAAAACAACAGAATGATCTCTTTTCTTTTCCAAGGCAAACCATTCAATATCATAGTAATCCAAGTCAATGCCCCGACCAATAACGCTGAAAAAGCTGAAGTTGAATGGTTCTATTTTATGAAAACCTACAAGACCTTCCAGAACTAATACCCCCCAAAGATGTCCTTTTCATTATAGGGGACTGGAATGCAAAAGTAGGAAGTCAAGAAACACCTGGAGTTACAGGCAAATTTGGCCTTGGAGTACAGAATGAACCAGGGCAAAGGCTAGTAGAGTTCTGCCAAGAGAACACATTGGTCATAGTGAACACCCTCTTCCAACAACATAAGAGAAGACTCTACACATGGACATGACCAGATGGTCAATGCCAAAATCAGGTTGATTATATTATTTGCAGCCAAAGGTGGAGAAGCTCTATACAGTCAGCAAAAACAAGACCGGGAGCTGACTGTGGCTCAGATCATGAACTCCTTATTGCCAAATTCAGACTTAAATTGAAGAAAGTGGGTAAAACCACTAGACCATTAAGGTATGACCTAAATCAAATCCCTTATGACTGTACAGTGGAAGTGAGAAGTAGATTTAAGGGGCTAGATCTAATAGACAGAGTGCCTAATGAACCATGGACGGAGGTTCATGACACTGTACAGGAGACAGGGAGCAAGACCATCCTCAAGAAAAAGAAATGCAAAAATAGCTGTGAAAAGAAGAGAAGCGAAAAGCAAAGGAGAAAAGGAAAGATATACCCATTTAAATGCAGAGTTCCAAAGAATAGCCAGGAGAGATAAGAAAGCCTTCCTCAGTGATCAATGCAAAGAAACAGAGGAAAACAATAGAATGGGAAAGACTAGAGATCTCTTCAAGAAAATAGATACACCAAGGGAACATTTCATGCACAGATGGGCTCAATAAACGACAGAAATGGTATTGACCTAACAGAAGCAGAAGATATTAAGAAGAGATGACAAGAATACACAGAAGAAATGTACAAAAAAGAGCTTCACAACCCAGATAAACACAATGGTGTGATCACTCACCTAGAGCCAGACATCCTGGAATGTGAAGTCAAGTGGGCCTTTGAAAGCATCACTACGAACAAAGCTAGTGGAGGTGATGGAGTTCCAGTTGAGCTACTTCAAATCCTGAAAGATGATGCTGTGAAAGTGCTGCCCTCNGCCTGGCATGCTGCGGTTCATGGGGTCACAAAGAGTCGGACACGACTGAGTGACTGAACTGAACTGAACTGAACTGACGTCCTGCTATGTGCCAGGCATTAAGAAGAATACAACACTGAAAAAGCTTAGAGCCTAGCCCTGGCGATTGTACAGTCTGGGAGGGGACAGACACACCAGTGATGATAATACAGTAAGGTGCAGACTATGAACAGAGGCTTGAGGGCTGGAGGAACACAGAGGAAGGAGAAGCTGATTCCATGGGAAGTCAAAGCAGGGTTCACAAAGTAGGTAGTAGCAATCATACTAAAGGATCGGGAGCTATAGACCTGATATTAGCAGCAGTTCTCTGTCCCATATGCCAGGCACTCTATGTGGCATTATCTCATTGAATCTTACAACACTAGGAAGTAGGTATACTTATTATACCCATTTTATAGAAGACAAAACTGAGGTCCAGAAGGGCCAAGAGACTTACCAGCAGTGCCACCGTAGTAAGGGACAGAGCTAGGAGTGGAATCCAGGTCTCTCTGACTTCAAAGCACACCCTGCTGGTCTGCCACTCCCTTTGGGGGTTCGAGCAGCAGATCAGGGGAGCACTTTAAACCCAGGGGGTGAACTGGCCAGACAAGGCCAAATTGCAGGAGGCGGTTTAAATCTGACCTCACAGTCAATACTTCCTTTCTGTTCTCCTCTAGCCCTGCACCCCAAGAATGTTCTTCACAGTGGAAGAACACAGGTGTCAATTGGGAGCTCGGCTCCAGCACATCTGCTAAACCACTCCCCCGGCCTCACCCACTCTCAGGTGGGCCTTCACCCACTCTCAGCTGCTCTCTGATGGTTATCTCACTGCTGCCACATCCCACTGCTATGACTGTCCCCAAATCGGGGACAGAGGAAAAAGGGAAAGACAAGGCTATGGATATGGAAAGTAGGCAAGGGGTGGAGGTGGGAAATGTTTTGTCAGTCCTAATAGGGCCATGGCGGGTGGTGCGTGAAATCCTGGAAACCCTGCCTAAAGGCCGAAGCATCTCCGACCTCGGCCAGCCAGCTTTCAAGGTCAGAAGGGGCGGGGGTTCAATTGGGCACAATTCATTCCCCCTCAGAGACCCAAGACATGACGGCAGCCTCCAATTCACCCCCAAACACTTTGCAGGAAAAGGCTGCCCCACCTGCAGAGACCTCAAAGCTTCAGTCACTCGAAGGGGCAGCCATGACAGAGGGCTAGAACAGGGGACTGGTGGTGGAGCATTCCCACACATCCTGGGCTCTCAGCTGAAAGTGATGCAGGAGGAGAGTATGTGAAGTGGGAAGTACTTCTCTGGGCTTAAGAGCGAAAAAAAGAAAAAAAAATCCTGAAGAGAATAAAGGCATTAAAAAAAAATGTCAGTATTCCCTTGGGTGTGTTATTTTTATCTCCAAAAAACATTTTCAGTTAGCATGACAGGGTCACTTGCTTCCCCCTCCTCTTTAAACTGCCGTCACTTTATCCCTCCCCGCTCTGAAACACACAGTCCCCGCCATGGCAGCTTCAGAGGGCTCTGAGACCTCCCCTGGCACATTCGTTTCCAACTGGCATCAAAGTCTGTTCTGATAAGTTTCTGCAAGGATCTCATTTCCGAGTGCTCCCAGGCAGATTTCATTTGATTCTACAACAGCCTTCCAGGGCGGTTATTATAAGCCCCACTCGTGATTTGGAAAACTGGCATACAGACAACTGAAAGGAGTTGCCCAGGTTCCTACCTCCCATGCCCAAATCTTCCCAAGGAGCAGTGAGGACACCATGCTGTAGCTCCCAGCCTTTGCCACCACCCAGGGTGGCAGGTCAGCTCAGCTTTAACCATGAAGGGCAGGAAATCATGGGGTCAGCTCTGGCCACCTTGCTGCTGCTTTTGAGAGTCTGCTGGCTCTAACAACTAGAATAGAGTTGAGCAGAGCAGGGAGAAGGTAAACCCTCCAGCCCTCAACCCCTACCCGCCTGGGGCTGGCACTTTGTAGGTGTGGGCCCTGGGAGGAGACTTGCAAGACAGCACTGCTGCTGAAACACGGATGGGTTCCTATGGGGATTCCATATCATTCTCACTCACCCGAGACCTCAGATGCCCCTGTCTCAGAAAACTCCAAGGGACAGTCCCAAGCCTCCTCTCGGGAGTCTGTTCCCAGACTCACTATCTTTTTTTTTTTTTTTTTTTAAGAGTGAAAGAAGGCTTATCCAGGGAGGAAATACACTCCGTAGACAGAGTGGGGGCTATCTTGGAAGGCAAGAGAGGCCCAGGGTATGGGGTTGTAGACAAAGTGATAGGTAAGAAGTGGATTTATTCAGAGAGAGACACACTCCACAAACAGAGTGTGGGCCAGCGCAGAGGACAAGTACCCAGACTGACTATCTTTATATGGTCTCATATGTCCCTTAAATTCCTCTTGGTCCATTTAAAAGTGTTTGATGAGTCAACCAGCCTAAACTATTCTATTCTGTTTCTAAGACACCCATTCTATTAGGGAGGTTAGATGACCATCCCCCTTAGCCCAGTGAAACACATTGTCAGGACCACTGATTCCTCATCTGATAAGATCTGGAGTGGGCATAGCTTCCTCCCAGGAGGACAATATTTCCCAGTCGTGGGGCTAGTTACACTGGCCTTCATTCTAGGCTCCTACTGACCACCGAGCAAGAGAATTGTCTTTTACCATCTGAGCCATCAGGGAAGCCTGAGAGCATTGACTGATCCTCCCAAGTTCACCCTTGGTGGTGATTCACACACAAATATTGCGAACTATGGAAACAGCACTGCTGCCTCGGGGTGGGGGGAGACAGGCTTGTACCTATGGGTCTCCCTGTGACCCTCCTGGCCACCCATATGCTCTCACTGGGCCCAAATGCCTTTGTGGAGGCCAAACCCAAGAGCTCACAGGCAGCCAGCTGACTGAGCCAAATCAAGTAATTGGGCTCCCTGGCCGTGGTTTGAACCATTCAAAGAACATTCAATTTGAACAACAGAGCAAATTTTGGGCTTCCCAGGTGGTGCTAGTGGTAAAGAACCCGCCTGCCAATGCAGGAGACATAAGAGATATGGGTTCAATTCCTGGGTTGGAAAGATTCCCTGGTGGAGGGTATGGCAACCCATTCCAGTATTCTTGCCAGAAAAATCCTATGGATAGAGGAGCCTAGCAGGCTACAGTCCAAAGGGTTGCAAAGAGTTGGACACAACTGAAGAGACTTAGCACAGCACACCAGAGCAAATTTTAGCACTGAAGTCTGCCACCTTGAAAGCTATCAGAGAACAGGTGGAAAGCAGCATACAGCAAGACCTCTCCCCTTCTCTTTTGAGCACTCTGAGCCGAAATAAGTGTTTTCAGAGCCACCTAGGAGCCAAGAGGGAGGCTAGACCTCTTGACTCTCATTTCCTGCCATGAAAATCCCGAGTGGGGAGCTAAGGGATGACTGAGAAGTCTTCTCCATGCAAGCAAGAGGCTTCTTCCATTCTTCCAGCCCAGTTCCCATGACAATTGGCTAGGGTGGCTGAGACTGTGGGGCTGGGGTCAAATCCAGAATCGAGAGGCCAGCATCCATTTCTCCTACCACCCAACCCCAGCTTTCTGATGCTGCTGCTTCTTCACAGGCCACAACTCGTCTGGAAGGCCCAGTGTGACACAGTTGCTCCAGGGATAGTCAGGCTAAGCAATTCTCTGTATGTATCTCATAGCAGCTACTCCCCCCGCCTTCCCCCATCACAACACATGTAATACACAGTTTGCACATGCACGCGCCCTCCCTTGCGCATGCCCAGTTCAGGCATGCTAGCTGTAAGCCACCCCTGTCTTGAGCTGTCTGTCACATACAAAAAAGCCTCGGGGAATGCAAGAGAATGAGTGCTGAGAGATGTTGCAGGGATAACCCCAGATCCACTCAAATTAGGTTTTTCAAAGTGAAGCACTGGCACACTGGGACTATTTATTGTTTAAAAAAAAAAAAAAAAAAGGACCCCAAATCCCAAATCCCTTCACAGGTGAAACAGCATAGTTGAGGACTACTGCTTCATAGCACGGGAAGTTTCCCACCTTGAGGCCGAGGCTGCCCAGGCTTCCATCAAGGGCCCAGAGGTAAGCTGAAAGCAGAGCCCAAAATGATGGTAACTCCTGACCCACCACGTAGTCAGAGGTTGTTCTGTGTGACACCCTGAGATTGCTGAGGACTCTTCGACCGTATCCATATCCATCCTTGGCCAAGCAAACCACCAGCCTGAAAGCTGCCGAGTGACTCAGGTATCCATGGGGCCCGATGTTCTGAGGTGAGTACGAGTTTCTAGACCTCAGTGTGGTGACACCAGATGACGCTTCTCTCTAGGCTCCAGTTTTCTGGAGATTAGGTGCCCCTTCAGGTTTTCTTATCCTAGCAGAACCTAATTTTCATCAAAATGTCCTGGCGGCTGGAGCGAATATGCAGTAATCTTATTTTTTTTTTAATTCATTTTTCAATATTCGGGCCTATTCAGGGAGGCCACAACTCCACCTCCCACGATCCATACAGTTCTATCCTCCGGCCAGGTTGTCAAAGATAACCAAGGGCCTCTCATCACAAACGTATCTCTGGTGCACTGATGGGCAAAAAGACAGGCAAGACAGTGACTTGCTGCCCTACTAGGCTAATTTGTTGGCTGATTTATAGGAGGTGGTAGCTGACGTGTAATGATGACTTAGGGGGCAGTGGCAGCAGGAAAGTTTTCTAAAAATGGCTTTTATTATAAGGCTTGCCTGCATTTGGCTATACTCAGGCATTATGTCATTAGGAAAAAACTGATGACTCTCAATAGAGAAAAAGAAATCTGTTCCCAAAGCAGAGGCTTTCTGCAAGCTATTAGCTGTCTCCTTGAAATCACAACATTGAAGATTTCGCAGCAACAGCATCAACACATTGTAAAGAAGCACGAGGAGCCATTTGATTCCCTGCCTCCTTCATTACTCATTCCTCTAGGAGGGGAAGTGGGGGAGTGAGAGGAAACCTGGCAAGTGGTTGGTTGTTTTTTTTCATTTTTTCCCTTCGACTCATTCACACTTAATAAAGCAAAACATAATCATGAAGTTTAAAAATAACATTTCTCTAGTCACCAGAAAAATTGGAGACTACATGTCATTTTTCCTCCCAGGGGCAGAGGGCTTGATTATCTGAGTACAGATTATCCTCGAGTCTCCAAAGCCAGCCAACTTTCTCACACTTGCCTGCTTTTGCTGCATCAACTGTCGAGACATTTTTCTGGTCTGAGACAAAGACTGTTTGCCTTTCTGTCAGTCCCCCAGGGGCTGCCTGGCCTAGAAGAGAGAGGCGTCAAAGAGGACAGTAGGAGAGGTCGGAATCCCCTGGTCAAACCGATTCCTGCGGTCAGCCATTCCCTCCTGCAGCCTCTGGCTATTTTATCTCTGCAGGTCGGAGGAGGGGGGAGCTGTCTGCCTCTAAATTCTTTCTCACAAATACCTGAGACTCAGATAATCGAGTTGATTACACTAAGATGATGGTGAGGTCTGACTGCTAGTTGGCAAAATAATAATCCTAAAGAGCAAATGGCCAGAAAATCGAAGCCCTGTGTGAAGCCCACTCACGTTCATGGTTCCATTGATCTCTGCCACTGACTCATCATCTGTAGGGAACTGGTAGATCTGGACTCCGTTGCTGACAAGCTCGCTGGTGATTTTGATTTTGAACTTGGTTAGCTCACTCTTAGAAATGGCATCTGATTTGGCAATGATGGGGATGATGTTCACCTAGAGAAGGGAAGAGCAAAAGGGCAGCATTACTGGAAATCTGCAGCTCAGAGGAGGTGACCTAGGACTTCTACCAGCTGCCAGAGGGAGCAGTTGAACCCAATAGTCCAGGCCTGGCCACCTCCACAGCCAAAGAGTAGTATAATAAATGAGATTAAGTGCTTTCTGTTTGCTGGGCACTGAACAATAAGTGCTTTATATGGATTAACACAATTAACCCTGGCAGAAAACTCTCCCAGAAGGTATTAGTACCACTATTTTACCAAGGACAAACTGAGGCAGAGAGAGGCTAAGTAGCTTGTCCAAGGCCACAGAGCACACACATACTGGAACTGGGATTTAGATCCAAGTTGAACCTCATTTTTCAGTCTGTAGTCTTAATCTACCAGCCCAGATCCAAATTGATGAGCTGCGTGATATCTCAATATCAAGGTCATTGCTTTGGTGATTTTGAAGCAGAAGGATGACAACTGGGACTCTGCGGTGGACAAGGGGAGAAGAGGCCACTCCTCGCCAATAGGCAACTGTCCCAGCCCATCTTGTGGGGGCTAGCCCTAAACCAGGTTAGAGAGACCCGTGCAGGAAGTGAGGCCAGGCAGGGCTCAGTGAGGATGCACATACAGCCCTCTTTCTGGAGCCAACCCTAAGGAACCAGCTCTCTGACGTGAAGACCACCCTCTGTTACTGACTTGGTCTGTGCTGTGCTTAGTCGATCAGTTGTGTCCGACTCTTTGTGACCTTGTGGACTGTAGCCCACCAGGCTCCTCTGCCCATGTGGCTTCTCCAGGGAAGAATACTGGAGTGGGCTGCCATGCCCTTCTCCAGGGTATCTTCCCAACCCAGGGATTAAACCCAGGTCTCTCGCATTGCAGGAGGTTTCTTTACCATCTGAGCCACCAGTGAAGTCCAAGAATACTGGAGTAGATAACCTATTCCTTCTCCAGAGGATCTTTCTGACCTAGTAATCAAACTGGGGTCTCTTGCATTGCAGGAGGATTCTTTACCAGCTGAGCTACCAGGGGAGCCCAGTTTGATCTGAGACTTAGCCAAAAAAAGCTTCACTGTCTGTCTCTTGATTAATTTCTATGTAAAGAAAGCAGAAGCAGATGCCCAATTTTGTACAGATGTAGGAGAAAGGCCTGATGCTGCCCTGAAGTCCAATCCACCTGAACCTTAATCCTTGAAATTCTTCCAAGAAGGGACAATACTTTTACTGCTGGAAGGTCAAGAAACTGGAAAGGCACGTGCCTGAGTGAGACAGAGCAGAGCCAAGCTCAAGTTCACAAAACAAGCACAGCTGGTCCTGCCTGCACACTCCAATGGGCAAGTGTGGATGGTGCTTGGGCCCTAAAAAGAGCTCAAGGCTTGAGATTTCCCCTTTCTTTGCTCTTTGCCTTTGGAGAGCCTCTCCAGGCTGACACCGCAGCTTCAGGTGTGGTCAAAGAAAGACTGGACTTTGGAAGCACCTCCCTTCAGGTCTTTGGGGCATGGAGGTTGAAGCCCTTGGCGAGGTAATGCAGCAGGCAGTCAATCCTTGTCTCTTTTCACCACTTCCCCCATTGGCACGCTGTAAACATAGGCTGAACTTTGCCTACCTAACTCAGCCCACCTAGCAGGCTGCCCACCACATGGCTCCATGCTGCCTCATTCAAGACATGCAGGGCAT